>LOJH01002828.1:0-41139 GCA_001685095.1 Ellobius talpinus
CTGGGACAGTGATCTGTAAGTTTTTCCCCCTTTAAATAAATAACTATTCTATTATTATAATTCCGAACCGGTGTGGGATTGTTTATGACTTACGCCTTCACTCTATGACTTTCCTGTCTCCAAGTACTGCCATAGGATAGTAAATGGCTGACAAATAGATACTTTATTCCATGAGACACTTGGTTCCAGGGATGTACATGTCTTTTATACTAATGCTTCATCACTAGCTAATAAAATTCCTAACACAGTTGTTCCCAGAATAGTGAAGAGAACAAGACTTCACAGCAATTTATAAAACTAAAATTCATTCTATAGTTTTTGTGTTTTTGTTTTGTTGAGACAGGGTTTCTCTGCATCTTTGGAGCCTGCCCTGGAACCCACAGAGATCAGACTGTCTCTGCCTTCTGAGTGCCAGAATTAAAGGTGTGCACCACCACCACCCGGCCACATGATTCTTTTGTTCTCAGAATTGTTCCTCTTTGCCAACAAGAGTTATTCATATATTTTTTTGAAAAGTATCTACATCTGGCAATATCTAATGTAAACAACTTTAGGTTGATCTTCAGGATTTCATAAAAACTTAAAACTTGTATTCTTTATAAGTCTCAATTTCTCCAGCCTTAGACTCAAAAGGGCTGTGCTTCTAGAGTTCATTTGGCAATTCTGCCTTGTTGGAAGAATCCCTATTGAGAAGGAGGGTCACTGGATAGAAAGCCACAGAGCTGATGGATTAGCCCTAGGAGTTGATGGCAAGGTAAGGAGGCTCAGAGAACCAACCTAGAGAACACTGGAAACCCTTCCTATTAAGTGGCAATGAAATTAAGATCTAAGGTAATACTTAATATCCATTTAGAAAGGCCGGGAAATGGAGATTTGGTCAGGCTTTGGCAGTTGTTTTGGGCTAAGCCTATTTCTGACTGAAAACCAACTAGGTAACTTCCAGTTTATCAAATTACCTATCTTCTGTGACTACATGAGGTCAAATAAACAGGTTTAAACCCTGAACTTTATCCTATGAGGATTCTCTAAGCTTTGCTCAGAAAAGTGATCTTTTGTTAGAATAAATTCACTGGGCTCCTCAACCTATTCCTGTGACCACAAACGGTTTTGGGGGATGTTTCAGTGCCACCTTTAGCTATGAATAAGTCACTGCCATAGAGTTGTTTATAGACAGGCTCTAAAATTCCCAATTTTACCCTTGGGACAAGTGACAGTGTAATACCACAAATGTCTTGGAGTGAAAAAGGCTAACAACTCAAATCCTTAGTTGTTATATTCTTTTTATACTATTCCTAAATGTAGCCTTTGAAACCAGCTTTCAAACCTGTGTACACAAAGAAAAGGCCTCCTTGAACCTCATAAAGTCAGTCTATTTTGCCTGCTCAGTATCATGCTGACTTCACTGAAATCATGAATCACTATGAGGTAACTGATCAATACATTTGTTTGTGGTGCTAAGAAACTATACAACTCATTTAAAAAGAAATAGTATTCTAGAATGCTTAATTTGATTTACATGAACAATCATTCATCTTTATGGCATATTTAAAAGCAGTTTGTAGACTACCTTGTAGAAAATGTTTATTAAAAAATAATTGATGCACAAGTAAGAACTAAAGAGGACAGCAGGGAGCATGATAAAAGGGAAAGCATTTTGTACAACATACACTAAAAACTGTATAAAGAGCTGAAGTAGGTTTTGAATTATATAATAGTCTATTTTCATAAAAATGAAAGTCCTCACAAACATTTTAATCAATATTGCTTGTATAGTATTTATAATAAGAAGACAAATTGCTCAAAAGCATGCAATTAAAATAGTACACAGAAGTCAGGCAGTGGTGGCACACACTTTTAATCCTAGTACTCGGAAGGCAGAGGCAGGCAGAACTCTGTGAGTTTGAGGCCAGCCTGGTCTACATGAGCTAGCTCCCAGAAAAGCCAGGGCTGTTACACTGAAAAACCCTGTTTCAAGAAACCAAAAAAAAGTAAATAGAAAGTGTTTCAATGATAAATAAAAAAGTTTCTTTTTCTGACATATCTTAATGATAAAGGAAAAAATGCAACAAGTACTTTCATTCATTCATCTTGTTTCTTATGACGTTACCTTTTCATTTGCAAATTAAAGGTGATTTGGCTTATATCTTATGGAATATGTAAGTATTCTAATACAAACATAAACTACTCTTCTTAGAGACCTGTTTTCAATGGCATGAAAGCATATGAAGCTGAAGAAGCATTAGACATTTGTGTGAGAATCTTATCACACCCAGAACTTGCAACTCATCTGAAAATGATTTTGCCTTGCTTTCTATATACTATTGCTAGAGAGCTGGCCTGACCAATAAGGTGTCCATATGTGGCTACTGAACATGTGAAATGTGGCCAGTATAAATTGAGATGTACATATAAAGCATGCATAAATTAATAAAAAGTATCTTTTAAAACCACTGTTAGCAAACACCAGGGATCTACTATAACATTTAATATTATGCATTTGGACTGTTATTTTTGAAGATAAAACTAAAGGCATGTTGTAGTTTCGATAATTTTTATAGGTTAACATACTCCAGAGACACGGGTACAAACCATCTGCAGCTGCTGCTTGGGATTCATGGACATCTGCCTGTACTTTGGAAGTCACACTAATTCTTCGGGCTTTTCTCTCAATTGTGCAGGGGTCTGAGGAGTCTGCATAAGAAAAAGCAAAGGTTCTGAGAGGGGAGGAAATCATTCTTCAGCAAGAGTAAATGGGTTCATAATGACTGCTCCTGCTTCCCACTCAGCTGAGGGGATTTACCTTTCCTATTGCTTCACATTACCTTTCAATTGCATCTGAGGTTAAATGCTAAATATAACACTTCTTTATGAGCTATGCAGGACACCGGTCCCAAGTAATAAGTCATAATGGAAACAATGTAGTTAAAGACTCAGTAAGAGCAACTAAATGGAAACATGAAAAGCAAATTATACTTTAGTGATCCTTTGATTAAACCATTCAGTAAAAAAGTGTTGAATAAAAACAAACTGTGCATACAAGGCATAACTATGCCTGAGTTATATGGGAATCTGTCTCAAAAGATCAAAAAAAATGACAATGGTGATGGTGGTGGTGGTACATTCTTGTAATCTCAGCATTTAGAAGGCAAAGACCAGACTGGAATACACAGAAAATACTACTTCTTGGAAAACGGAAGCAACTCAAAATAATACTATATATATATAGTGACAAACATGGACTCCCAACTCATTTCAGGGATTTCAATTTTATGTTAGAATGATCATCCTCCATGTTATGAATTTACAGGTTATTAGTAAGCAACCCTTGCATTAAAAACGACAACTAGCACACTATATATTATTAGCCTTTAAGAGCAAATGAAAGTCCTTGCATTTTCTAATCACTCCTGTTCCCATATGTAATCCCTCAGTACTGCTTCAGAATTCTAAGAATGGTACTTATGCACTAAAAGCTGGAACTCTATTAGCAGAGCAAAATAGTAAATGTTTCCTTAGGCTGCAAAGAAAACGGTAAGCTCTGTGTTCGATTTGGAAAGCCCTTTTACAACATCACATGCCTTCATCTCACCGACTCACACAAACATCCTGGAAAATGCGCAGTATCTGAGCATGATCACCTCTCTATGGTATACAGATTAGATCTGAATGCAGACAGCTAGGCCACTGGCTCAGGTCCTATGACACCCATGCTACTCATTATTATTTTTTTTGCAATGAGGGTAAAGGGAGATTTGCTGAGTTACTTGAAGACCTGTGTCACTTAGCGGCAGATGCCAATCCAAAAAGGTTTCTGTTGGCCCTTTTCTTCTGTCCCCTAATTCTCTAGCACCATCATTACAGAGGTAATCTTACAGTCTACTTAGAATTCCAGCATATATCTAATTATTAGCAGTTTAGTGTTTTGCTTTTAATTGAATGGTACTGCAAGCCAACCTACACTAACTTTAGAAGTACTTTTAGAGAAATGATGTTGGGTATGGCATTGCACATCTATAAACCTAATAGCTAGCATATAGTTGGTTTATGATAAGACCATCTTCAAAAGGAAAAAAAAGTGCTTCACAGAAAAAAAAACTGACTCCATTTCAAAAACTGGAAAGTTTTTCATAAATCTGTGATTAAAGGCTTAAAATCATCTGGCAAATAATAGTAACATTTTATACTCTCACCAACCATATCTCAACTAAATTTTTAAAATAGAAATTTATTCATAAGGATAGAGAGGGCTTTACATGTAGAGTATAAATCACTTGGGATTGAAGTTATATCTTTGTAGGATCACACGTGTGTGTATGCATGTGTTTGCATATGTAACAATTGGGCATGTGATAAACATTTAAGAAATTGCTAAAAATAAAACCCATTCCAAACATAAAAATTATCCAACAGAGCTGATAAATTTCACTTGCACTAAATGAGCCATGGAGCAGAGCCCTTTACATGTATTTGTAATCTTTTCTTTTGTAGGAATGTTTATATATCATCTTTATGAGTAAGGTTTTGGAATCAGGTTCTACTATATTAATTTGAAAAGATGAAATCTGCCCAGTAGTGATGGCACTCAGCACTCAGGAGACGGAGGCAGGTAGATCTATAGATCTGGTTCTATAAATCTATAGAGCCAGTTCCAAGATAGCCAGGGCTATACAAAGAAACCTTGTCTCAGAAAACAAACAACAACAAAAAAGACGAAACCCAACAATAAACTCTAGGATAAATCGGGTTTGGATAGAATGTGGTGATAGGTCCATCAATTTGAACAAATACACTACTTTGCTGGAGAATGTAACGTTGCTAATAAGGGTTGGGGGTGCAATTCATGTTGAAGTTTTAGGAAACAACAAGAAAGCAGTCTTTCCTTTTCTTATTTTTTTAAAAATCATGTTTAACATTGTTTTTTACCCTTTTTAAATGTTTGAAAGAATTCACTCACTAGCAAACTGTGGTTCTAAAATTATGTTTGTGTGGCAATTTTTTAAACAATGGATCCAGTTTTACTTAGTATGTATATAATTAACATTTTCTATTTCACCTGTTAATTTTGAAAATTGGGCCTTTTATAGTTTATCTAGGTTGCAGAGTTTATTGGACTGAAGATATTAATCACATTTTCTCATTACCATTTTTAATGGCTAACCCTTTTTATATTTCTAATTGTGGTATCTTGCATTTTTTTGTAGCTCAGTCTACCTTGAAGTTTACTGATTTTTCTTTTTCTTTTTGCTTTTCTCTATTTCATTTGTTATAAAATTCCAACACCAAAAACAAACATCAAATTTCCTGCAAAGTACTTAAGAATTGGGTGCCAAAGAGGCTCAGTTCTGAGGATCTTCTTAGCACACCTGATAGCCTGACCTCATCCCTAGTACCACAACAACAGTTCATTGTCTTTGCATACGCAAAGCTATGTATGGCTTTGTATCCAGCTCCTTGGAGATGATACTAGTCAAGAAATTAAGTTTTAAATGTGGTGGACTCCTGGATTTTTGGTCATTTCTTCTATGACAGCCATTGAGCTATTTAATTATAGCTCATCAGCTAGGCTATCTATAAGAGATAACACTTTAGAAGATACTGATCAAGTTTAATGAGGTATATTTTGTGAACCTAAAAGGCTAAAGTAACCAATGATATATAACCCAAGGCTTTCACCTTGAGACTAAATATAATGTTGCTACTGTGACAAATTTAGTATTTAGCAGTCATCCACTAATATTCATTTTCAACCATTTTTAGAAATCACTACATTATTTCAAATGTAGATCAGGTAAAATATCCACAATAGGAGTAAACAATAAAGAGATCAGCTCCTAAGCTGCAATCCATAAAAGAACTAGAATTTATACACTCTGCTATTCAATGTCTTCATAATCAAACTGTCTTGAATTGCTTAATGAAAAAGGATTAAAATAGGAATTTTGAATATCAGTTGTATATTGAGCCTAATAAAATAATATGGCTTATAAGAATAGGGTAGAAAATGAGTGATCAATCTACATTCAGTCACTTGTTATAAGATACTGAAAATATTTAGGACTTGTTTTGTTCTTGATGAGAAAACACTCATGTCCCTATCAGTTATACTTACCTTCTGCTTATCAAGCAGCAAAGAATTCTTTTGTACAAAGTCTACTGAAAAAAATTTTCAAGATCCTCACTGTTGTAGAAGAATTTTCTTTCAGAGTATAGTTTTATTATGATAAAGAAATCATCACTATGCCTTACACCAGTTCTATCAATTTTAATGTTTTGTAAAAAATTAAAGTCTGGGGACTATTTCATTTTTGCCACATTACTGTGGATAATACCTTTTATGAGAAACAGTCTAATGAATAGCTTGAATAGAAATTTCTTCAGAAGCATATTTAACTTCTATAATATTGATGTTATGACCCTACTCACCTTTTTTAGATGGCTTCGGTGGTACTACTGGGCCAGGTTCTATGTGGTCATAAAAATTATTCATGGCTTTTGGATCAAAGTTTCCTACAAAGAAAAGAAGAAAACCACAGGTATTTAGGAGTTGTTCTTTGGTTATTTGATCTTTTTTATAAGAAAATACATTTATGAAACATGTGGGAAGAGAATGTTTTCCAGTATTTCAAATGTCATTATACAATCCTATCCTCTTTTCTTTATGGTTGTAAAAAAATAGCCAAGTAGATCAGTGAAACAATGTATGTCTATAATGTATTACATAAAGGAGTATTTTTTATAAGGCTAGCACCCTTAAGAAGCAGAATTCTGTACATGGGACATTTGAAGAGGGTAAAGTAAAAAGAAAAAAAAGAATGGTGGACCTGTTTGGTCTAATGAAAAAAATTCAAAGGTTTGACACTTATTTTCATAATTTATCATAAAGTCATCTAAGAAAGAAGCCAAATGCATGTTACATAACCTGGTGGGCTTATTAATGATGATATCATGCAAACTTTAGAATAAACAAGCCCTGAGATTTGCTGGGTTTTGCAGAGATTTTTCTCTGGATATGTCTACTCAGTGGCTTAATTTCTCTTTATCTGTGATGTACCCTATTAGGGCTCCTTCAAGATCAGATTGCATTAGGTGCCAGTTGTTCTCACCTTCACTCCCATACTCTGCCCACTATACCCAAATCCTCCTGAGCTTGGATACAAAGAGTGATGTACTTCACTGAGGCTCCTGGCTTTGAGGATTGACTTTTTTTCTCCTAGTGAAAAATGTCCTCACTACAATCAAATATTAAGCTGTTTTTCATCAAATCATGCAATGATTTATTTGCATTTACTTGAAAATGCACCTCCCCACTGCCAAAAACAATTTAGAAGAAAGTACACCACATTTGGAATCCTTAAGTATTTCTAAATCTTAAGTACAATAAAAGATCCCATTTGGTCAATACATACCAAAACCATAGCTCCTTCCAAAAACAAACAAATAAAAAACAAACAAAAAACTCAATAGGTCCTATTAACCAAAGTTTCATTCAGTTGAATAGGCTACTTTGAGGAGAAATTTTAAAATTCCTATAGCTCATGAAAGCCACACTGCTACTTGATATATTAACTGCTTCACATGCATTTCTTCAATCACTTAAGTTACAGCTGATATTCTACTATGCAGTTCACAGAAAAAGCTTATTATAAACATCTTAAGCAAATGATCTAATGTTACTGATTTTCATTTTGCTCCAATGACCACATCAGTAAAAAAAAGTTGATGTAATCACATAATAGTAATGGTTGATATACCCTACATATTATACATAGTGATTTTTTTCACTGCTTAAAGCTAGTAGACTACATAGACTAATGAGGTTTTTGAGAACCAGGCTTGATAGCTCAAATTCCATGATCAGATGGCTTCATATCTTTAGTTCAACTGTGACACTATTATTATATATTACTCTTAAAGAACTGTAGAAGCTCTCTTAGCTGCCATAATTAAGAGTATTAAAGTTTGGGAGAAGGCCGATTCAAGCAAACAATTGTTAAGAAAAATACTTATCACCTTTGGGGTAACATAAACATAGCAGGGTTTTTTCTACTCTTCTTATGGAAGTCCCCATGGACTGTATATGCTATGCAAACCTTCTATCACTGCACCACATCCTCAATACAGCAGTATTTTAGTGCTGAACAAGGACTACTTCCTAGATAAACCATGTTCATGATAAACTAAAGCCAAGTGTCCACAAAGTTCCTGTCAAAATCCTGATAGTGACTTAGATTTTGTAGACTTGCAATACAATGTGTTACAAGTATTCAACTCTGTCCTTGAAACACAAAGGGAGCCATAGACACTAGGTAAACAAATGAGCATGTTTGTTTTACTAAAACTTCTATTTATAAAAACAGGCAGTATTGCCCTAATTTGCTTAACTTTGGTTGATAATTTTGTGTTTTGGGTTCTTCAGAATGCAGCACATGATAAACTAACAACACTTAGAAATTCCTCCCCTTTTCACTTGTTTCCATTCAAATCTAATTCATGGTTCCTTTATGTTTTACTCTATATAAAAGCCAAAGAAAATTTATAAAAGAGCAGCATTCTAAGAATTCCTGTTAGTTATTCATTATTAAAACATTCGTTTTTAACTGCAGGAGTATAGCTAACTAGTAAAAGCAGTACATGTAATTAGTGGGATAGGCAGTTTATGGGAAAGAAAGTCCTCTAATCTGATGAGCTGGCTAACTGAAAAATAAGAGAGCTTCTACTGTGAGAGTGAATTTCCTTTAAAACCAAGAACTCAGGTATTCTACTTGGCGCTCTCTTTCCTGTCACAATATTTTGGAAGACTGTGACTATCACATAATGTAAACTATGTCTTAGAAATAATACCCATCAATTTATGCAATACTCATGTTAAATGACTAAAAGGATAAATGCAATGTAACGGTATAAAACAATGCAAATATATGAAGCTGCCAAAGTAACATTATTGTTTTACCGACCCTGACCCCGGGAGTGGGGGAATCTCTTTAAAGGCATTCTTATAATGGATAAAAACTGTCCCTAAATCTATGAAACCAAAACTATTGCCATTTAAGCAGATTAAAATACCATACTATGACTTATGGTTTACCAAATAATCAAGTCTATACCTCTAGATTGAAGGAGGTCAACTTCTTTCAGTGTACAGTCAACATTTATCTGGAGTTGTCTGTTCATGCTTCTCAATCTTGTCATTTCCTCAGGCTAGTAAGAAAGCACCCAAAATAGCAATTGTGGGAAAGTCATTATCAAGCCCAACATTTAAGAACTGTGTTTCATGTTAATTAATCTGATTGGGTATTACGAAGAATACGGCCTTGTCTATAAGAGAGCATATCTATGTATGTTTTAAGTAAAAGGTATATTGAGGACATCAACATGGCCACATATTAACAAAAGCTGCACAGTGGCCAGGTACATACTAAACTGTGTTCTATCATATAAGCTACAATCACTGTAATACTAGAGCACAGCAAATATTTGTTTATGTTTTTGTAGTAAGGGAAAGTACAACAAACAACCTTTTAAATTGGCTATGTTCATGATTTTAAGTCTTGTCTAACCTGGTAAAAATTAGTTCTTTCATAGGTTCAGGTACGTGGTTTATAGAATTTTCTCATTCCTTCTGCTAAAAGGAGTTTTGAGGTAGGTAGTGTTATATTACATGGAATTACTAATGATAAAACAGCACAGAGCGGTTAAGTTTCCCAAATGTATAAAGCTAGTAACTGGTAGAGCAAGGACTTATACAAATATCACACACACACACACACACACACTCTATATATACATGTGTGTGTAGAAATTTTTTTTCTAGATCAAGAGAAGCACTTTAACATAGAGAAATATCAGGTACCAATATACTCCTCTGTTTCTTCTACTTTAGCCTGTCCAGTCCATTCTACCCCCTAGGGTCTTTCAGTCACTGAAACATAAACCTTTTTTTAATAAGCCTTCAATTCCTATACCATTCTTAATTTCTTTACAATTTCTGTGCTTGGATTCTAGTGGCATGGATAGTAAAGCTTCTTCCACACAGCCCAGGTATTAATTAGCTCAATCACTAGGATAATTTCAATTGCATAAAGTCAAATGCTAAATTATCTACTAACGGAGAGAGATAGATTTATTGTTAAAAATGTGTATTGTTCCAAAGACTAAGCAGGTTAACAGTGCACAAAAAAGAGCAAAAAGGATACTGTATGCTGGTGGAATATTACAAGAGTAAGCGGGCATGCCTAGAAACCGGCAGGGACCAAAAGTTCAATGCAGTGATGTAAAAAGGCTTAAGAGCAATTTCTGGATATTGTCTATAACATGACAGCATTTAATGACTGTTAATTTTACATGTTTGTGCCCACTTTTCTCACAACCTTATCACTATCATTATTTAGTCTCAAATATTTTGAAGAATAAATATCAAACTGCATTTTTAACTTTAAAAAAAATTCCAAGCCCTCAGAATGCTGGAGATTGAACAAAATAACCTGGAAACATTTAATTTGTTCTTTTTCCATTCCATTGGGTGAAGTGTGTGATGTTAAGGCTTAAAATTCTTAAACTGAGTAGTACTAAAGTAGTGTAAAGCACACACCTGAGCATTAATAAGAATAATTTCATCCTCCTAGTTACACATAAGTAAACCCCTACTTTGTGAGTTCAGTACCTTGGGCTTATCCTTCCTATATGTTTTGCAATAGGAAGAAATGACTTTTAGCCATAGTGGCCCTGAGTGCTTTGTAAACATAGCATGGAAGTATTAATAACACACATTATAATCGAAAGGCTACTACACATTTGCTTTTAACCAAAATCATTTTTATCATTCTAAGAGAGAGGAACCACTTGAATTCATTCAACTTAGGGTTTACCTATTCTTCTCATAGCTTCTGATTAAACAGGGGGAGATGAATGCTGTTTCTGAGAAGTGTCATTTATCAAAAGCACACTGTGTTTCCGTGGAAGATTCAGATTCACTATAAATTATAATAATTTAGATTTACATGTAGGCAAAAATAATGTTTGTACTTGACATTTTCAAATAAAAGATTCTATGCTCTTCTGAAAATGTGGTAGAAATCTTTTAAGCCAACTATTTGGAACTTTAAAATCTAGTCTCATAGCCACCAATATTGAAGAATACTGATGGGTTTTGGTTCCTTCGCCTCAATTATATAATCAGGACACAAATCAGTGGAGTAATCCCAAAATTCAATTAGAATAGGATGAATCTGACTTGGGGAGGGGACAGCCAGCAGCTTTCTCTATATTAAAATCTTATTTCTCTTTCAAGGTAAAATTTAAAACTCTGCCTACTCTATGAATATTATTAGCAAAAGGTTAACATTTCTTTCTCACATGCATATCTCTTATGAACCATTTAATAAAATGTGATAAACAGCAAGCTAAAGAAAAAGGACACCATCAGTACACTTTTGCTATCATTTGAAAAACATTCTTTCACTGCTCCTCAAATTTTCTGCAACTATATATATTGCTGGTCAGAAATGCACATCCTAGTCTCATAAACTAAGCATTTCTCTCCTATTTTTAATGTACAACTTGGTAAGAAGTTGCTTGGAAACCCGAAAGTAACAATGTGTGCATATTAGTAAAAAGTGTCAGTTCTCTGGTATTTGTATACACGAGTTTGATGTTCATAAAGACAGCTACTTGTTGAGTACTTAATAACATCCATGGCACACACTACATACATTATCTTTTTTATGTGGACAATATTATAACATACTTACAATAACTCCCTTTAATGAGAAATCAATATAGACAGTAAGTGCCAGAGGTACTCTGATTCCCAATCCCATATGGGTATTACTTCAAATGAGACTCAATGAACTAACTGGAAATTCTGACTAAATGATTTGTTTCTTGGTTCCTTTTTCCACCCAACTGTACCTTATTGGTATCTTAAAAGAAAATTAGTTTTATGAAATGCCTCAGATTTGTGTCTCTATTTCAAGCAAAAATTTTCAGCATTTTTGTTTCCAAGTTCGTTTATAAAGACAATTGCTATTTGTTGGACATTGTATAAACTGCTGAACATAACATACCTTATCCAGCGCTATTTAAACACCATAACATGGGTATTCTACTATAGGTATTGTAGAGATATGTGACTGACACAAGCAGAATAGTCAAGTTTGCACTTGAAAATCCACTTGCTATCTTAACCTTCATGCACACAGGAACTACCCCTCAGCCAAGCCTTACTGTCCTCCAACTTACTCTTAAGTGTGCTGTCGAAATACAAGGCACTCAAATGAACTCGAATTTCTGTTGGTGAAGGATGGCTACACTTGATTTATTCAACTATTTTGCCCATTTCATTTTTAAGTTTTAAATTATAAACCATAAACTACAGCCCAGAGAGGATCAACTATTTTTCCTTTCTGAAAAAAAGACCCATCAATAAAAAAAATCCAATATGAAATGTGGGTGCTTTTATTTGAAGCAATAATAAAAGCCACACCAAACAGTTTTCTACTTCCAACTAAAAACAATGCTTATTTAACTGGAGCTATAATGTGCTTGGTGTTTCAAAGCAATGCTCTGACAAAAGATAACTACTCTACAGGTACCTAAATGATTAAAAGGTGTCCAACTACCCTTTGCTAGCTTCTCTCAATAGATGAGTCAATGAAGATTTCATATAAAGGAAATCAGAATGATACTTGATTTCCATTAACATCACTCTTGCAGTTAGCTTTGTAAGGCTTCTATTGCTTTGTGATAACGCTCTCCCTTCTAACATTCTAAACTGAGAAATGTGAATAGAAAAAGCCATTAATTTAGTGGGTATGCCTCTTTCTCAAGAAGCTTCTTCCTCAAAAAGCTTCTACTAGTTCCCTCTTAACAGCAGAATAAAGTTCAAGCACCTTGACCACTGCAGTGTTAAAGGTCTCCCCTCTACTCACCTTTATACAAATTAACTTCTGTAAACTCATTAGAAATTTCAGGCCTAAACAAAGAAACTTGACTTACTGTGCCTTGAAAGTAAGATTGTCTCGGCTTCAAGCCTTAAGTACCTTATATTCTTTTCCCGTCAAGAATAACTTCCCCTTTCCTCTCTGTCTATATAGTACAGGGCAAACTCTCCAAGAAAGCAGCTGTAGCCTGCCTTCCTTACTGAGGACAAAAAGCCTCACATATACATTCAAGAGCCAGATCACCTCAGGTTTTGAGATGGGAAGAAAATGAATACCCTTAGTAAGGATTTAAACACATGAAGGAAGCTATGGAAGATCATTCCAGGATGATGCATGAAAGTGGAGATGTACACCAATTATATTCACAAACCAATTAATGCGCAATTGCCTTCGTTATCTATGAGCAAATACAGCAATAATCACTGAAGCCTACTTTTCACTCACAGATTAACTACTAAGCATCTAACATAATGTATTAATAAACATATACAGAATACATGAATATCAAATGGTGAAAAGATCAACAATCACAGAAAAGGTGACATGACAGAGGAGATAAATTTCATAATTTTCAAAGTTATGTAACATCATTAGAACTCAAATACATTAAGCAACAAGTTAAAAATATAACAACTCTTTACTAATTTCCTTAAGAACATTACTGGTGCACACTGAACATTTACATAGTTACACAGAATGAACTACCCTGTCTTAAGATATTCCATCACCATACTGTCAAAATTTCAAAATTAGTATTTAACTTATTTAAACTCACTTGAAACACTTAGAAAAATATAGTCTATGCTTGAAAGAGTAATTTATGAAGCCTTTTGTTATCATATACTCTTGCAATAAATCTATACTCTAATTACAACTGTCACTCTTTGAAAATAATCATGAGCAATTACAAGTGTGAAAAAGCATTTTCTGACAAGAATTACTAGGTGCAAATCTCTTGCATTCATTCATTTTTGTTGTTGTTGTCCTTTATTTAAAAAAAATCAGGCAGGATTAGAACTTGAAAGAAAAACAAATGATTTAGACAGAGAATGTCTGTATCTTCCTATCATTATATGGTGTAACAGATCACTTACCGTAGGGATTGCAGTGGTACAACTGACCCTTCTGAGCCGTCTCTGCATCAGGTCATGCTCCATACTGTTAACTTCAGACTTCAACCGCTCTAGCTCCTCTTTTTCAAGTTTCAATTGCTTTGCTAACCTCTCCATCCTTGCTCGCTGATGTAACAGCAAGGCTATAGCATTACAGATAAAGTCATTGCAGAAAATAAGGTAAAACAAACAACAGGAGAATTTCTAAATATACTGTTAATGGAGAGAAGACTCATCTGATGTGGGTATCAGCATTTACTCTTAAGGTCTTAGTAACACCATGCTATGTCCATTTCTGCTTTAATTTAGCTCTAAGCTACCATCCAAAAATGGCATCATCTGTTCATACCTCTTGTTTTGTCACATTTTGTTTTCCTGAGAGCCTCTTAATCTATACTTGTGTGTATATTAAAATGCTTAAGGACCATTGAAATGGCTAAGCAGTTAAACATACTTTCTGGCAGGCCTGAGTCTCATCTCCAGATTCCACAAAATGACAGGAGAGAACTGACTGAATGGCTCTCTGACCTCCATACAGCAGGTCCACATTTGCACACACACGCATGCATGTTCTCTCTCAGACACACACAGATACAAGGCTTACCACCTGGCATTCTGAATCACAATTATAATGAATTCCTTTCTCAAATATTGAAAGAATGCTAAACTCTCATATATTCTGATACAATCTGAAAGACTCTAAATAGGTTTTTTAAACTTCAGTTTCCCTAGACAATACGAATTCTCTTCATTAATTCCACTGCTTATAATAACACTTAAAAATATTATTATGCCTGCCCTTCCAGCCCTGTTTAGAAAACTCAAATTCTTTGATTTGATAAACCAGAGACCAAGTTGTATGTATATTTTTCACAATATTCATTGTATTTGTCTATTTTTCCCAATGAATGATATCCCACAATAAAGTCTGATTAGTTTACAAGGTTACAATGATCACATTCGCAGTTTCTTATTTAAAAACAGCCAATAGATGACTCTGAAACAGTAATTTTACTCTAGGTAGTGCTATTACTCAACATTTAATATATACTAAGCATTTAATTCAAAGTAATTAGCCAATAGTGTTTTATTTTCAATCAGATACCACATGTTGACTATAAATAGTAAATTTCACCAGTCTAAAGTTTACCTTGTGTATAGGCATAGTCATCTGATCCAGAACTAGAACTCCGCTGATATTTGTGGGTTCCCTTTTCTCCCCCAGAGCCTGGTATCACTGAAATGGGCTGAATAGGTTCGGGTGCTGCAGAGCGTTCTTCTTGGTCCACTAAATTTAAAAGGTTTTCAGTTGTTGCTCGGCCTACAGTAATTTTAAAAACTGTAGTTGGGTTTGGCATCACCCGAGGAGATGGTGATGGAGCACATGAAGGTCCAGTTGGCTGTGTATATGTAATATACACAGGATTAACACTAAATGGAGGTTTTGGTTGACTAGACATCCCTCTTGATGGGGAACTTGAAGGTGGTGTGGTAGCTGTATACAGTGAGTGCTGGTTCCTTGGAGATGGTTGATTACTGATGGGTGAAGGACTCCTAGTTATTGCTGTCCCAGGTCTTTGAGAAGGTTCAACTGTAATTTCTATTTTCTTCATGGAACCTTTGGGTAAGCTAGATGCTGGGTAAGGGAGATAGGCTACTGAATGACTCCCCTGTTTCTGATAACTAGGAGGTCCTTGTTGATAGAGGTGAGGTGGAGTAGTTGAAGGACTAGGAGGCATAAACACATGAGAGCTTGGATGACCCAGCTGGGAGGGTTGTATCTGATGCTGTGGAGAGCTAAAGGGTGAAGGACACTGAGAAGGGGGTGGTGAGTGGTAAGCTGACTGAGGAATCTGCTGTTGCTTGGGAGAATACTGAGAAGGTTGATAGTTCTGCTGATGTGGATAAACAGGTAAAGGACGTTGGTTGTAATGAGGCACTGGGCCTTGCGTTGAGGACTGCCACGTAGCATTCTGAGGAGTCTGTCTTCCTGATGAACTCTGAGATGTCTGTCTAATATAAATAGAACCAGGAGATCCATAGAGATTGCTTGGAATTTGCGGAAGAATCTGTAAAGCTCTTGGCACAGTCTGTCCAGAAGGGAGGTTTTGGGACACTGTAACAGTAATTGGATTTGTACTATACCGAGGTATGTGCATGTAGGACGGAGGTGGCGGTGGTGAAGGCCCTTGCATAGCAGATGGATTCATTGCTGTTTGCATGGAAGATGGCTGCTGAGGTGGCTGTGAAGGAGGAGTAGCTGCACTTCTGTTCTGTTCATTCATAAAAAATGGATTATAGTTGGGAGTAGCAGCCACAACAGCTGGAGCGGAGTGCGGTTCCTGAACTAAACATATCAGCTGTTTACCTGCTGTATGCTGAGGATCAATATGCCCATCACTTGAGCTATGTACCAGTGTTCGACCACCATTAAGGTGAGCTCCATCTCCTGGGTGGTAGCTACTAGGAGAATGGATACCCAGGTTAATATGCAAAAGGCGATTTCTATTCATCCTATTGTCTTCTGGACTATGGTATTCCATATACAAGTATTTGCTGCTCTCCTGGGAAAGGGCCCGGCAACAGGCTTCAAGATTGTTGTTATTCTATGGGAGAAAATGGTACAAACAACATGGGCAAAATTAACAGTGGAAGTCAGTTATACAAGTACTTATTCTAAGTCGAGAGGAGTATTTTAATCATAAAAATCATTAGTCATCTGTCCTACACAAGGAATCTTAAACAATTCAAATTATAAGCATTTAGCTCACATTACTAGTACTACAACTACTACTACAGAAATGTAAAGCACCTACTAATGAACATTGTGACTCAACCCCAAGTTTTCTCATTCCAAATGCAGGACTCATTTTATACTTGTTGCAGCTCAGCAACTTAAAATGTGCTACTCTCGGGTTCATCACAATTGCTGTAACATCCATCATTAAGTTTAACCTGATAAAAATGAAAATAACCATCCTTTAGTTTTCAAAAAGAACCAGAACCAGAAAAGGAAAAAGTAATATTCCTGAAGACTTTAAACAAAAAAATGTCACAGCCTTTACTTTTCTTGTATCCAAATTTATCCCCAAATACCTTTAACCTGTATCATTAGGAAAGATTTAAGCAAAATAAGTAAAATGAGCAACAAGCAAAATTCCATAGTTTGAGCCATGTCTTCATGATTTAGCCAGAATTAATGAGAATTTAACAACCATATCCAGATTACATTAATGAAATTCGCTATATCAAGTTTGTGCCAGCTAAACAGCAATTTAATATACTTGGGATAGCTTTTTAGTTATGCACATATAATAACTCCTTTAGAAGTTCCATGTTTACTTTAAACATTTTAAAAGATATTATAAAGCAGTTTCCACTAAAATACAGAACTCTCAACTATTTTATTAGAGTAAAACACATTATTTACCATCTTTGAAATAATTAATAAATTTCTTAATGAACATGACTTTCTCTATAACTCAAACATATATGTTATTATATCTAATTTTACATTTTTATTTTACATAAAAATGAAATACTTCACTGAAGAGAATCAAATAAAACATTAAGTCTACCACAGGACATGCACTGCAATGATGGTATTGTTGAAATATATTTAGAGTTCATCTACTGACCCACTAACATTCCAGATGCAGAAAAAGACTAGGAATTGGCATGGCGTCGTAAAAGGCAATGAACTGGTTAACTGTACAGCCACTTCTAGGTCCCTGATCTCAAGTCCCAGTGCTCTTTCTACATAGTAACTTCAAAGGAAAGGATGTGTGAGCAAAAGACATTACTAAGTTGGAGCCTTAAGAAGTTAATAAAAACACCAAACTCACAGTCAAGAAAACGTTTGCAAAAATGAAATCTAAGAAATTTAAAGAATTTGATTCATGGAAAAAAACACAGGTAATTTTATTTTCCTTATAGAAAGTGCTTGAAAAGTACTACAGAAAGAGGGACTAACTGAAGTTTAGGAATACTCAAACTGCAAAATTTTCTTGTCCTGCCTGAAAATCATGCTGAGCAAGAGTGAGAAACTACCTATTAAAACCTTATCTGAAAAATTAAGTCCAAGTGGATGAAAGACCTTAACATAAATTCAGTTACACTGAAACTGATAGAAAAGAATGTGAGAAGTAGCCTTGAACACAGTGGCACAGGAGACCACTTCCTGAATATAACGCCAGTTGCATAGACACTGAGATCAAGAATAAATGAGACCTCCTGAAACTGAAAAGCTCTGTAAGACAAAGGACACTGTCAATTAGACAAAATGGCAGCCTTCAGAATAGGCAAAGATCTTCACCAACCCCACATCTGACAGAGGGCTGAACTCCAAAGTATATCAATAACTCAAGAAATTAGACATCAAAATACCAAATACTCCAATTAAAAAACAGGGTACAGATTTAAACAGAGAATTCTCAACAGAAGAATCTCATATGGCTGAGAAACAAAAACTGTTCAACATCTATCAGAAAAATGCAAATCAAAACAACTCTGAGATAATATCTTACACCAGTTAGAATGGCTAGATCAAAAACACTGATGTTAGCTTATACTGGAGAGGACGTGGAGCAAGGGGAACACTCCTCCATTGCTGGTGGGAATACAAACTCGTACAGCCACTTTGGAAATCAGTATGATGGTTTCTCAGAAAATTGGGAATCAATCTACGTCAAGACCTAGCAATATCAACCTTCCTCAAGACCTAGCGGTATAAATCTTGGGCATATACCCAAAGGAAGCTCAATCATACCACAAGGACACTTGCTCAACTATGTTCATAACAGAATTATTCATAATAGCCAGAACCTGGAAATAACCTAGATGCCCCTCAACCAAAGGATGGATAAAGAAAATGGGGTACATTTACACAATGGAGTATTAGTCAGCTGTGAAAGCCAAAGACATCATGAAATTTGCAGGGAAATGGATGGAGCTAGAAAAAAAATCATCCTGAGTGAGGTACCCAGAGCCAGAAAGACAAACGTGGTATGTACTCACTCGTAAGAGGATATCAGATGTAAAGCAAAGGAAAACTAGCCTACAATCCATAGCCCCAGAGAAGCCGGGTAACAAGGAGGACCCTAAGAGGGACCCATGGCTTTCCCTGCAAAGGGGAAATAGATGAGATCTCCTGGATAAAGTGGGGGCAGGGAAGGGGTACAAGGGAGGAGACAGAAAGGTGGGAATATGAAGGATCAGGTTGGCTGAGTTGGGAGTGGGGCAGAGGGGGAAGAGTAATGATCTTGATAGAGGGGGTCATTTTGGGGCTAGAGAGAAACCTGGTACTAGGGAAACTCCCAGGAATCAACAAGGATGACCCCAGATATGACTCCTAGCAATAGTAGAAAGTGTGCCTAAACTGGTTTTCTTCTGTAATCAGATTGATTACTACCCTAATTGTCATCAGAGATCCTTCATCTAGTAACTGATTGAAGCAGATGCAGAGATCCAAGCACTGGGTTGAGCTCCGGGAGTCCAGTCAGAGAAGGAAGAATTATATGAGCAAGTGTGCAGGGGGTGTCAAAATCATGACGGGAAAACACACAGAGAGTAGACTAGCTGACTAGCTAGTGCAAGCTCATGGACCCTGGACCCACAGCTAGGGAGTGGAACAGACCTAGGCCCTCTGCATGTGGATGGCAGTTGTGTAGCTTGATCTGTTTGTGGGGCCCCTAGAAGTGGGATGCCTCCCTGGCACATGTGCTGGCTTTTTGGAACCTCTTTCCCACGCTGGGATGCCTTGCCCTGCCTTGATGCAGGGGGAGGAGCTTGATCCTGCCTCAACTGGATATGCCATGCTTTGTTGACTCCTATGGGAGGCCTGCCTCTTTCTGAATGGAGGAGTGGATAGAGAGGGGGTAGATGGAAGGTGGGGAATGGAAAGGGAGGAGAGAGGAGAAACTGTGGTTGGTATGCAAAACAAATTTTAAAAATTAATTAAAAAAAGAAAATATCTGGAGTGGTTGGAGAAATGGCTTAGCAGTTAAGGGCACTGGCTGCTCTTCCAGAGAAACTGGGTTCAATTCTCAGAATTCACATGGTGGCTCCCAACCATCTAACTCTTGTCCCAAGGATCCGAAGCCCTCTTCTGCTCTCCCTGGGCACAGGCATGCACATGGTTCAGACACACATGTATAAAAGTACTCATAAACATAAAATAAGAATAATTAAAAAATAAAAAAGCAAATCAGGAGTCAAAGGATTCAGGTGACTGCCAATAGAATGTGTCAGTGACAGAGTGGAAAAGAAAAATATATGAAAAATAAATTATCTCAAAATTTATCAAATGTCTGAGATTAGGGGAGAACATATTTGTATTTTTGTGAACATAGTATTTGGTATTTTTATAAATAACCATGAAACTTTATGCTTTACATAAGATATCTGTGAGCCTGATAGTAATTTTACAAAAAGGATCCTAATTCAAACAACAAAAAGACTGTCAACATATTCACAGGTATGCCTAAAGTAAAAATATGAGAAAAATTTAAAACCACAAATACAAACTATGGAGATGTTATCACAGAACTACTGTAAAAACACTACAGAGTAGACTCAAATGTCATCTTCAACTTGCTAAGCATTTTAACTAATATTGAATGAATGTGTCGAAGATTTAATAGAGTCCAATGTTGTTTAGTTGGACACAAGGTCATAAATTTTTATGCAGAAGTGGAGATTGAACCTAGGCTTTTACACATGTTCTACCAGTGAGTTATAATGCCAGCCTTCTTTTTCATATTTGAAAGAGGTTCTCATTAAGTCGCCCTGGCTGGCCTCTAAATTGCAATCCTTTTGCTTCATTCTCCCAAATAGCTGGGATTATAGGCCTGGGCCATTGGCTCAGTGAAAGGTAAGAGTATTTAAGAAGGCTATGTACGGTGAACTACATGGTTCAGTGAGTAGGAGTACTGGCTATGGAAGCAGGAGGGCTTGAGCTGGGAATCTCAGTACCTACATAAAAAGCTGTATGTGGCTATTTGTGTGCCTGTAACACCTGTGACAAAAGAAGCAGAAAGGCAAAAGACAAAAGAAGCTGAGGCAGGCTGGCCATTAGCTTAGTTTGGCACAGCATCAGATTAGTACCAGATTTATGTAGAGACTCTGACTTAATGTAATAAAGTGCAAAGTGATAGAATAGGGCAAACAATGTCCTTTTGTGGCCTCTGCACATGCACCCACATATATAATCTTGAAGAACTAGGGAAATAAAGCATCATAGTTCTAAAAAGTCATCTAAATTAAGGTAACATAGTCCAGAGAGAATATAAGGTCTGTGTTTCAAAAGCTAATTACTAGGTTCATGTATGTCACTGTATAGACAAATAGTTTTTGGGTTGTGGGGAATGAGACAGTCTTGATACATAGCCTAAGCTAGCCAAAAATTCACAGCACTCCTCCTGCCTCAGCTTCCTGATCCCAGGCATGCACCATCACGTGGAGCTGTAACACTTCCTAGAGCCAGTAGGTGGTTAATGTCCACACCAACACTCTGCTATCACCAAAGAAAAAGTAAGGACTTAGGACAATGTTCATTTAGCTGAATTTTATATTTTATTCATGAAAATCCAAGTAACGCAAAGCCAAATAAATTACAAACATGTTAGAGCTAGAAGCAGTCCTAAGATAGGCCCTAAGGTAGATAAAGAAAGTAAATCCTAGAGAACAGTTTCAACTAGAAGACTCAACTCTAGTTTGGTTTTGCTGTACTGGGAAGTAGTTTTTCTCAACCACAAACATAAATGGGCCTAAAGACTAAGATTCAGATTAGGAATATCTTAGCAAAAATAACCACCTACTACACAATAACCTTAGGCCCAAAGGCCTAGACCTAGTAAAGGATTTGTAAACAACAGAAATCCCTGGGTTATCTGAGTTTCTAATTGTAATTAACTTGCCCTATACATATATTTGCGCTTCTCACACTGCAGTAGGGAGTGTAAACATAAATACTTACTGTGTATTATGTACTACTCCCAACTAAATAGGGCTATGTCTCAATCGAAAACCCTGAGATACCATGAAGGATGATACAAGACAACAGAGGCAACAGTAATGTTTTTCCCGCTGCCTCTTCAATAAAAATAGTGCCACTAAGAAATAAATGATTTCAGTTTTGAGAACAAGACAAAGGGAATGTTCCCGAACAAAATAAATGGTCTTACATTTAAATTTATAATGGACTTATAAACTTAAAAAATGAAGGGAGTAAGTTAAAGAGTTTTAAAAAAGACTTGAGGTACAAACAACTTCTATAGAAGTTAACATAAGCTTGGGATTTAAAATGCAACTCTAAGGACTAGGAGTAGAGTTTTAAGGTAGAGAACTTATTCAGCATGCATGAAACCCAGGGCTTGAGTTCTAGGAGCAAGCCAAAGAAAAATATCAATTCTAAGGATTCAGGGATTAATGTAAATTCATTTAAAATTATTTATTAATTGGGAGAGGGGAGTGTGCAAGCAGAGGTCAGAGGAACTCATGGGAACAGGTTCTTTTATCATGTGGTTCTCAGGGTTCAAGCTGACATCAGGCTTAGCAGCAAGTATCTTTACTCACTGCTCCATCTTGCTGGAGAATCTTTTTTTCTTTTAGCTACATGCACTTATTTATTCTTCCCAATATCAGAGGATTTTAACTGGGTGAGATTTTACCTCTCATGGAATATTTAGCAATTTATAAAATCATTTTCTATTGTCAAAACTATAAAGATGCTACTGTTACACCATGGGTAGAGCTCAGAAAGGATAGTAAAGAGCTTACCAGTCACAAGGCAGCCCCCCAACATAGAATTATTTACCCCACAATGTCAACAGCACCACCACAACAACATAATACCAGCTCCAACAAGGAAACCTGTAACATTACTGTACCATCATTGGCAGGAAATGTACCTGCAACATGCACTGAGATACCACACCCTCTGGAATTTCAGGGAAACGTTGTCGGAGATCATGGAGAACCTGAACATCAAGCTGTGGACTGCTTTGCGCCATGCCAGAGTAAATGTTGGTCAAGTCTTTCTTAGGAAATGGATATTAACAGGTCTTCCAAAAGTAATGATCATCCAACACCTCTGTCATTTTCTACTAAAAGAAATAAAAGTTTGGTTAAGTCTAATTCCATATTTTACTTTCTTCAGACACCATTAATTGATTAAAATCAAGAAAATTAAAATAATTATACCTAGGCCCAATGTTAAAAAATGAACAAATTTGATTTTATTTCTTTTGATGTAATATAAACAATCAAATTAGTGTTTAAAAAAGACAACAACCAAAACAGAGAACCCCAAATCTTCTGTTTCACTTTAATTCTGGAAAAAGTAAAGCAGCAGTCAGATTAAAAGTACACAGTATATTATATTGCTATGCAACAAGACATTTTACCCTTGAGAAATTCTACTTAGTACAATCACTCCTGTTTTTCCAAGGTCTATAATATCACTTCTCTAAGGCACAGTCATTTCTCTGGCACCTGGAATAATGAAATAGAGAAATAAGAACTTGAAAATAATACCACTAAGAATACTTGTATGATTTATATTCTCCATGTACTCTAAAGACAAAAGATTGATTTAATTTGACAATTATGTCAATGAAATTTCATATCTAAATGAAACAAACTGGGCAGACTAATAGAAATGTAGCAACTTTGCTTTCAATCTGTTGCTGGAGAATCATTAGACCTGGTTGCTGAGGCTTTCACAGAGTTGTGACACCAATGAAACAAGCATTAAAGATGTAGATAGTGTGAGTAGTGTCCGGAAAATCATATGGTCCTTCAATCTTCCCCAGAACTACTCAAATTAAGCATCTAATAATAAGGTAACTTCTGAAACAAATGCCTTATAAATCAAATGGTGGCATCTAAGGTCAATGAATCAATATGTTTCTTATATTTATCATTACCACTTTACAAACTGTAGAATTTCATATATTTGCTGTGTTCAGTCACTTATCGTCAAGGAAAACTGAAAATAAACATCTGCAGAGAACATGTAGAAGCCAAAAGTTTAAGGCAGAAGTCTAGGTCACATGTATATCAATATTCTACTTTTTTAGAGATTCATTTTTATGTTTTTGAATGTTTTGCCTGCATGTATGTATGTATGTGCACCATATGTGTGCCAAGTGCCTGCCAAAGTCAGAAGAGGACAACAGACTACCAAGAACTGAGTTACAGATGATTGTTAACTACTCTGTAGGTGCTGGAAACTGGATCTAGGTCCTCTGCAAGAGCAACAGGTATCTTCACTGCTGAGCCACCTCTCTAGCGCAAATTCTCTCTCTGTGTATGTGTGTGCATACATATGACCCAGTGCACGTGGAGAGGCTCTAGATGCTAACTCCAGGGAAATGGTTCTCTCCTTTCACCATATGGGCCCTGGGGATCAAACCCTCAGGTTCTGCAGCAAATACATACTGAACCATCTAGTCATTCTCCAATCTTTATTATAAATGGGCGTCAAAATTTTGCATTTAATTACTTTAGCTAGTTTACACTTTAGTGAATAATTAGAAATAAATGGGACAGCTTTCCTACCACTGAGGGGCTGCCATATTCAAAACAACTCATGACTACTTAACTGAAATTTTAACCAAGAACTTCTGAAGCATCCAAAGGCTTAAGATTTCATAGTAGCAAAAAAAAGAACTTTTCAAAAATTTCCTGACTATACTTAGAAGTTTTTACAATACAAAGCCAGTACACTTACAAGAAAGAAAAAACAAAAGACGAGAGTAAACCAGAACTGGTTTTGAGTGCCACAGCACAGGCTTCATCCATGTAGTTCAGAGAGCTCTGTCAGCACAAGCTTCCCATTCAATTTATCACTATTATTAGCTCTCATTTACTAACAACTATGCCCTCAAGGGTAACTATAATTAGATCCATTTTTCAAATAAGAAAATGAATTCAGAGAATACACTTATGGCAAAATCATAACTCAAATCCAGACCATGCATTTTACACACTGTCACTGGTAGGTATGCTTAACAATTCCAGTATAAATATTCAAAGATGACTGGCTTTCTATCACTAGCTGGAAAAGAAGAGTGAACTCTCAGTGGTTTATTATCTAACTAGAAAGTTCTGAGTATGTGGGGAGGTGGAGAGCTGGAAGCAAAGGAAAAAAATTCTTGTACAAATTAGCAGATAATACAAAATGCAGAGCTAGAGAAAATGCCTTTTGTTATGTGATTATTCATGTACCCGTTATTTTTTATTTTATTTTTACTAACATTTTATCCATTTTTTTCTTTTTCTACTGAAAATAGTTTTTTTTTCCACAAAATTTATTCTGGTCATAGTTTTCCTTCCCCTAACTCCTCCCCACCTCCTCACCCACCAAATCTACAACACTTTCTTTCTCTTTCTCAATAGAAAACAGGCAACTGAAAAAAAGGAAAATAGAGCCAATGAAAAATGACAAGAAACACATACAGACGTGTTTGTCACACACACATACACACACACTTGCACATATAGCAATCCCAACACAAAATCAGGAACCATTAATATATAATCAAGAGACCTGTAAGGTTAAAAAATAACCTAGATAAAGCATTATGATAAAGAACAAAACAACAGCAACAAAATGCCAAGCATACCAGTGAGTTCCTTTTGTGTTGGCCATCTATTGTACTTAAATGTGGTTTGTGTAACCAGCCAGAGCCCACTGGAGAAAATATAATTTTCCTTTGTGAGGGGTTGTCAATTGGAGATACTTTCTTGATTAAGGATGGAGGCCTGTGTGCCCTCTCAATGCTGGGACCCCACCTGGCTTACTGGACTTGCCCTGTGCATGCTGCATAGTCTCTGTGAGTTCATATGTGCATCAGCCCTGCTGTGTCTAGAAGGCCTGTTTCCTTGCTGTCTTCCATCCCCACTGGCTCTTATAATCTTTCTGCCTCCAGGGCCCCAAAGAAACCCCCAAACGCCATGCTACTGCCACAGCTATTAGTTACTATCCACAAATTTATAAAAAGTAAGGCACTATTGTTGAAGTCAAAACCTACATAACTCACTGAATACTGAAAAGTTGAGGTGGTCTCTACCTAGAGCCTTCACTCCTACTGATTAATGTTCCTGGTACGAAAAGGTATTCTGCATGCTACCAGAGGAGAAAGGTAAACACCAAATCAGCTACAAAGCCTTTGTTCTTCAATGGTGAACTGTCTGCATAATGCACTCGTACAATAGCGGCACAAAAGTTGTGGGGGTAAACAACCACATCTGACTGGATTTAAGGTCCACTCCATGAAATGGAGTCCATGCCTGCCACTGCCTGGGTAGCCAGGAACCTGAGACCCGGACTAAGAGAAAGCCAAATACTAAAGAAAACAGCAATAAAATGACTCCTAACAGTGTTCTGCTATAATCATAGATCAGTGTCTTGCTCAGCCAATATCTCATGTATTCCTAATAATGCTTGCTATTCAGCCTTAGATATTCTCTTACATAAGTACTGATATGGATAACTTTTTAGTATTTCATAGTAGTATAAAACACTCAAATGTGATAAAATACTTTAAAAACGTAAGCCAACAGATAGGGTCACATGAACCAGAAGACTCTAGGGCTGAGATCTTATTTCCTGTCACTTTGTGTGAATGTGTGTGGTGTGTGCATGTACACACGTGTATGGAGGCCTAAATCGGATGTCAGATGTCTTCCTTGATTGTGTTCCCTTTACTTCCTGGCAGGATCTCTTGCTGAACCCAGAACTCACCCATTCCAGCAAGTCTAACTAGCTAGCTTGCCCCAGGAATCCCATCTCTGCCTCCCCAGTGCTGGGATTTACAAGCAACTTTAGTGTGGGTTCTAGAAATCCAAACATCAATCATCGCACTTTTGAGGCAAGTGCTTCATACACTGAGTCATCTCTCCAGCCCTCTTTTTTTTCTTTAAGACAGATTACACACCTTAGCCCAAGATGGTTTATGATTTACAGTGGTCTCCCTGTCTAAACTTCCCAAGTTTTGGGATTATAGGTATATACCACAAATGACTGGGACTCCTAATCTATGATGGCAAGATAAAGATTATAGGCACAAAAATTATGCTTAGCAATGGCATCATAGAGAGTTCTTTTGGTTGCCTAGATATCTCCCTAAATCAGGAGTACTGGCCTAGACCCACAAGGTACAATAGGTCCTGTTACTGAATAAGCTGCTGTTGCTGGGATTTCTCCCCAAAGAATTCCTTCTCCTATTCAGAGGAAGCTCTCCCAGAGCTCTGCTGAACCACAGTTCCCCACAGTCTAGAAAATGATGTGGATACCTAAGTATTTTGTTTCTAAAGCCTTTTATAAGATCAGCAAAGATGCAGGATGGTCTCACTATGGCTCAGACTGTTCTACCTTTGCCAGAACCTTAGTTCACCTCCTAAAATGATCACATCAGAGGTTGCAAACCAATGAATGGTCTGGGAGCCAAATCCAGCCTATAGATCTGCTGCTGGGTTTGGTCTTCACAGTGTTTAAAAAGTGAACTACATTTAAAATGGATAACTTCATAAAAAATGTAAACATTCAACTATTTTTGCTTGTTTGTTTTATAAGACAGTGTCTCTCTGTGTAACAGTCTTAAGTATCCTGGAACTCATTCTGTACACCAGGCTAGCCTCAAACTCACAGAGATTCACTTGCTTTTATCTCCCGAGTGCTGGGATTAAAGGTGTGTGCCACCACCGCCTGGCAACATTCAACTTTTAAAAGTCAGATTATCTGGCTACTATAAGTACATAACTGACTAATGCTGAAGTCTCCTCTACCACTCATTCAGAAAGAGCAAATCCACTCCCAGTTCTCCTCCCTAGAAGCCACATCTACAGACTTCTGTCCGTGTTTCACTTCTTTACATACCTTCTGAATTCGTGGTACCTGAAATGTGTTATAACGACAACCTCAGGTTAGCATGTCTAATGGTATACTATAATATTGATACAGTAATTTGAGGAGCAGTAATTCATTATACCAAGACTGCCCCAGGACAGGGGAGCTATTCAGCATACAGGTCATCCCCATCAGAAGTCTTAGTAGCAACTAATGACCAGTAGAGAAAACCCTGGCTCACAATACTGACTGATGAGGCAAGAATTTCCTAGGTTTGAAGGAAAATATGTTCTGTCGTGAAAGGACTTTTAAGATTTCTTTTAATGAATGAGTCACTCACTTTTCTCTCCTTTTTGGTGAGGCAGGTTTTTAAGTAGCCCAGGCTGGTCTTGAATTCATTATGTTGCTGTGGTAAGCCTTGAACTAATGCTCCAGCCCCCATCTCCAAAATCCTGGTATCAAGAGTGTACTATTAAGTCCAGCTATGATTCACTAATTTTTCTGACAGGTGTGACAAAGTAATAACTACTCGATACAAACAAAGTATACATACTAGCATATTTTTTCTTGCCACAATGGAGGATTTGATTCTAAATTTGTTAAATCTTATCTACATATCAAGCACCGTGATGTCCTTTACCTCACTTAATTCCCTCTGAGGAGGGAGGTGCTAACACTTGCCGCTTATACATGGGGAAAACTAAGGCACAGAGGTGAATACAGTGTTAATAAGTCTCAAAGGATGTTATTTGAAGTCAATGTTCCTAGCTCTTCATTTCCTGTCCTGCTATCTGGCATCATCCTGATTCCTGATGCTGTCTTTAATGCTTAACGGAAAATTTAAAATCTTTTTTTGAAAACAGGAGTATTTGTACTAGGCTGAAATTTCCACATTAAATGACAACAGTACAACACTGGAGGATTAAACTAAAACAACAACAACAACAAAAAACAAACCCACAAAAACCCTTTCAAGGCCGTAGTTCTTTGAAGGACATGGTTCCAATTTCAGGACTTATTGCACACACATGTAAAAAAGAGATAGGAACATTATCATTGTTTCTTCTAAGGATGCCCCAATCTCATTTCCCAAATAAGCATCCTATAGGATTTTCATTATAGTGAAAACAAATTTCAGATAGTCACAGATTTGTGGCACATAGCCCATATTTCATTGCATTCTCAAAATAAATGAGACCAAGATAACATTTTCATTAAAATGAGCAACAAAAACATGTTAAAGTTAAATATAGCCCTAGAAACAAATAAAAGTATATTCGTGTTAAATTTAATCTTAAAACATTCTCATGACTATGTGTTTGTTATCTGTAACCTATATGTTAAAATATTTACACATATGCTTATTTTCCTGCCAGGAGAATACTCAACCTGTGGGTCATGACCCCTGGGGGAGTCAAATGACCCTCTCATCAGGGTTGCCTAGAACCATTGGAAAATGCAGATATTTAAATTATGGTTCATAACCGTAGCAAAATTACAGTTACAAAGTAGCAGCGAAAATAATTTTATGGCTGGGGGGTCACCAAAAGATGGGGAACTGTATTAAGAGGTTGAAGCATGAGGAAGGTTGAAAACCACTGATCTAGAAACAAGCTAAGCTTCTAGTAGCAATCTCTAATAGAAAGACTCACAAACCAATAGAGAAACATCTGATTCTACAACTAGTTTGGGGAGCATACATGGTAAGCTTGAAGCACCTTGTAGTGCCAGGAAGTAAAGGAGCACTCAAAAAACAAACAAAAATCCCATGATGATAGAGTCATTTCAAAAATAACACAGGAGACAACTGAAAGAACTCCCAATGACCACTGCTAGAATAACGAGAACATCAAAATAAAGCAGTATTAGATTATGAAACAGTATAAACTAAATATCAAGAACTCCACACTAATAAAAGGAAATGGTATAATAATTGGGGGTGGACACATCCCCCATGCCTAACAATTCCATAAAGTGTATGCAGATCATATATCTTCAAAGTAGATGGAACACAACTTAAAGAGAGCTTAATTGTGGTATATGTACACTGCTTTCTTTCCAAAGAGCAAAATACAGAAAAAGATGAAGAAAAAGTTTGGCTTAACAGCAGAGAAACATGGACTAACACTCTACCAGCCAGGTGAATCAAGGTCAATATTAGCAGTGATAAGCCATACTGATAGCACACACTCTGGATATGATTAGAAAAGAACATCAAATGTTATTTTATCTTTATAGCCTTCCTATAAAATAATCCATAACCCAAGTCTAATGATTAGCAAAACATCTGAAGTATAGTCTACAAAGTACCTGATCAGTACATTCCCCTTAAAACTATCATGGTCTCAAAAAGAAAAAGGATAGTCTGAAAAAGTGTCACAGAAAAGAGGAAGCCAAGGAGACATAACAACCAACCGGTATACAGTTTCCTGTATGGAAGCTTAACACAGAAAGAAAAAGTCATACCTGATTAATAACTACAGGTGATATGGATAACAGTTCATTAATTGTAACAAAAGCATCATGCTAATGTATGCTGTTAACAATAGGAAAAACTGAGTACAGGGTATATGGAAACTGAACTATATTCTCAATTCTGCAAAATAAATCTATCCTTAAGAATTAAAGTCTATTTAAAATTGTAGAAAAAAATATACCTCATATGAGTCCTGGAATAGGAGGTTTTTATTCACATCTCCAGCTCTGAAATTACCTCCTTTTCAGTAGTCTAGGATCTGAGAAAATATAAAGATTGTTACCATTTTGCTAATTTCTCAACTTCAAAATTTACAATGACAACTATGAGACTTCTAGTGACTTAAAGGAATAGCAGACAAGATGCTAGACTACCCTTTAGGGCATGAGGGTCTTCGCCAATTATCACACGCTGACCCATCTTTTTAGGTAAAAATTCTTCTATAGTCATCAAATTTTACATACTAGAAAGTTGCATTTCAATTTGTATGTTAATGCAGTCCTTTTGTTCTACTCCTACCTTTTGAAATCAGGGGTATATTAACCAGTTGGAAATTAAACATGGGTGAATCTTCAGTACTCACTGAAATTCGCTCACAATATTATCCTAAAAAACAAACAAAGAAACAAACAAAAAACCAAGAACACAATCTACTGCTTATTTTCTTGTGGTTTTGTGGCACCTGACTGTAATTTACCATCCTGAGTTCTGATTCTACTTAGACAATGATTAAACCTGGTCTACGATAAAACACAGTTTTTAATTGCATAAGTGAAATATTTAATTTAAAAATGCTATTACATATTTGTTTCAATAGTAACTTTCTTCACTTTTTTTGACAGTGAACATTTTTCACAATTTAGAGATTATCTGCAGTCTTGGTAAACCTAGTAATTCAAGGTTAACATATCATGTTAGAGAAATATTAGGCTATATCAGGGTTATCATATATACAAGTTTGTAATTAATCTCCTGAGTGTGCTTCATTTCATAAACAGAACTGAAATGCCATATCCCTTTTATAACATACTTCTAGAATTTAGTATATATATTTAAAACTTCTTTATCTTGAATAAAAATGATCTTTAAATATGAGACACAACTAACTGATCATCTAACTTACTATTTCTACCATGTGCACTAACCTCTGATAGAACACAAAATCTACCCTGCATCATATTACTTTATCATGAACTTCAATAAACACAGCTTTCCCCATTTTAAATGCCTATAAAAACCACCAAGTATTTGTTACCACTTTCAGAACCTCAAATAGTCTGTTAATTTTTAGTCTCTTCTATGTTTTATCAATACGAATCTTGAACAAGAGCAAGACAACCTATTTTGGCTGTAATAGTTTATATATACTGAATACTTGGTAGAAATATCAAAATATGGAACTTTAAAATAGTTGGAAATTTAATATCCTTTGGTTAAGGTATCCTAATGTCTGTTGGCTCAATTCCTAAATGACATTATTTCAAAAGAAAGACAAGACAACCTATGAGTGACATACTCTTCAGGCAGATAATCTCCAAATTTTATTTATTGTGTTTTTCAAATGCTAGGGTCATGACCTATTTCTATACTGGACATACATACTAGGCAATGGCTATTCTTAAAAAAACAAGAAAAATAATAGAAAAATAACAAAATGAAATGCATATTGATAAATATTAAATGAAAAATTGGTTTCAACTATGTGTGTATATATTAGATATAATTAAATGTGTTTCTTACTGTCAGAGAATTTGATAACTGACCTAGAATATGGTTAAGATCTGGGTTACTTAAGAAAAATATCTACTGCTATCCATTTACTATTTTTTAATAACTAGAAGATTTTCATTTGATTAAAAATCCTCTTTGGACGAGAGAAATTGGCTGAGTAATCAAAGGTGCTTGGCACCAAGCCTGACAACCTGAGTTCAAGCCCCAGGACCCACATAGTAGAATGAGAGAACAGACTTCCATAAGCTGTACTCTCCCCTCCACATGCATGCTGTGGCACATAAGCATGCACACACACACACACAATACAAGAATGTGATAAAATGTCTATATGAAAGCTAGAACAGCTTACTCTATTCATCTGTGACTTTCAAATGCAGCCTACAAGTGTTCCTATAGCTGTCTCACATATACATAAGGCAGCTTCCATCTTCTAATGAGTTATTGCTCTCCTTATTCCAGAAATTCAAGTTCTGTGGAAATCTTCTAACGGACGGGTTGAAAAAGGTAAAACCATTTTAAATCATTTATTTAATAGTTTCTAACTTGATATTTGCAAATACATTGTCCATTCAACAAAATCTGGGCTTAAAAATACCAAAAGCTCAAATTAATTAATACTCAAATTAAGGAAAACACACTGATACTTAGAAACAGAGTTGGGTGACATTCTATAGTAGTCAGAAAAAGAAAACCTTGCTTAAGGTAAGATAAAGAGGAGAGCTGCAGAATGTTTCATGAAAGAAATGGCACTGAACTATAAAGAGTAGGTTCTATTTTATTTGAAATAAAAACAGTATAATTATAAAGCTGGAAGGCTCTAACACACCATCTATACCAGTTGTTTTGCCCTGCAAAAGACATTTGGCAGGCTGGTGAGATAGCTCAGTAGTTAAAAGCCCTTCCCACATAAGCCTGGTACCCACAAAAGAGAACTGACTCCTGAACCTTGTTTTCTGACCTCTATATGTGCTCCATGGCATGCACATAGTTGTTTGTGCACATCCATGTGCTCATACATACAAATAAAATACACTTAATTATAAAAGAGACAAATGGTGGCTAGAATTACTTTTAGTTATGAGGAGTGGACTGGAATCTATCAGACACAGGCCAGGAGCGCTCCTAACCATCTCCCAGTGCACAAACAACCCCCAATAACAAAGAATTACCCACATCAATATCATAATACTCAAGCTGAGAATCCCTGAGCTTAAGTCCAATATAAACTCTGGGTTTCCTCAAGATAACTGAAGGGAAGAGGGGTTGAAAACTAAAAAGGCAGTACAGATTAAATTGGCTTTAGAGCCTCTTGTCCAGTGTTTCATTCACAACAGATACATATATAAATTATACTAGGAAACATGTTAAAAAAGAGTAGGGGCATTTTGCAAGGTACAAAAATAAGCTATGTAATAATCAAAGCTGAAACCATTACACAATCTTGATTCAGATCTACAAGACTCAATGTCAGAATTATGGCTACAATACCACTAAAAATTGATGCCCTTGGTTGTTAATGGTACCAGCATTACTACTGGTTCAATTTTGTTATGGAAAATGATGCGAGAATTGGGAAGACCTACATATCCATATATATCTGGTTACTGCTTGTGGTAGGTCTTATACATTCCATTACCTCTAACCAATACAGATCTGAGCCACAGGCCAGATCAGTATCTAACACTAAATGAATTAGCCAAAGAATTTATACTTTCTATTGCTAAACAGGCAGTAGTAGCTGCTTAGGGTATGAGGCCTAAATCTAAATAAAGGAAACTACATGGGCATCTTTTCTTTTTTTTTTAATCCTTGCTCTGCAGGTTTCTTGGTTTGGTTTGGCTTTTTGATGTGGTGTTTCATCTTGTGCACTCAAAAGATACACCCAACTTAGCATCTCAGGTAGCTGGAACTAGGCATGCATCACCATGCCCACCTAGCTTATGTGTTAGATGTATAACAGGGAAGGGTAATTTATGGGGAGCTGTGTAAATATGAAACATGTTAATGGCAATAAAGATCCACTGTCAACAAAGATTATAAACTTACCTTCGACTTCTCAACTCTAAAAACTTCAAATGAGACACCTTATGAAGTTGGACACACTATAATCCAGAGTGAGTAAACTGAAGAAAATGCTGGCAACACTGTCATAAAAAAGGAAGAATGACCAAAGAGGTAAGATTCGGACAGTGAAAGGCTTGAAAGGAACACAAACGAATGACAAGCATGTATAATGAAATGAAAGGTTGTGAAAATGTAAACGGTCATCTGACTACGTGAAATTTCACTTAATGAAGCCAGTGTTTATCTGACACTGAGGAAAAAGTTCCCTTGGCTGCCTAGATAGGTTGCTCCAAATAGTCACCTCTAGTGCCTAAGGCAAAGGTCCCAAATAGCCAAGGGGCAAAGCTTTGCTGAGATTCTGGCTTCAGAGAAAGCTAGCAAGAAGAGTAAGCCATCAGGGGGAATCCTGCAGCTTCCCAAGATAAAGCAGTCATTAAAATTTAATGTGTTGGATTACAAAACTGTGCTGGGGCCCTTTTAAAGCCAAGGGTCTTCAAATTGAAATGACTCCACAGTGAGCCTGATTTAGTCTCTAGTAAATTACAGGACTTTGTGCATTCCCATAGCTCAAGTGAGCATCATACTCTAACTGCAAGACAGCAGCATGAAGTAGGTACAAAGTCTTTTTTTCTGCCACTCAATCTCAATAGAACAGGACAACTCATTCAGAACTAGGAGACTAGATGCTTCTGCGTAACCACAAAATCTACCATTTTGGGAATGACTTTTGACAAAGAAAGAAAATTACTTTATCATATACTTTAGTGAAAAAGTACAAAGCATTAAAGATGAAAGCTGAGTATCCAGTTCCCCAACCTAGGATTTTAGCAACCCATAACCGACAGAAGATTTCAAGTTAAGCAAACAGCACTAGTAAAGGAGGGTAATGTTCTTCCACAGAGGGAAAAAAGAGGTAATAATGACATAAGTAACCAAATTATACATTAGGTACTGCTAGATATGATATTAAATGAAATCACAGCAAGTGCTCTTGGCCACACCTCCAAAAGTATAAGCTGAACCTAACTAAGCAGATGGATAATTTCCAGCTCATTTTAAATACAAAGGATAAAAAAACAAACTGGGTCCCACCAGAAGGGGACTTCACAAAATCAGCGAGAGCCGATACAAATCACACACACACACACACACACACACACACACACACACACACAAAAGACTTAACTGGGGAAACTTTCATACAGACTAAGTGCTGCCTATGCTGCTAAGGTATTATTAGGTGTGCTCTATGATAATGTCACTGCAGTTATGTAAGAAAATGTGTTAAGAGGCACATTAACTTTGGAGTGCAATTGTCTTATTTGTTTTTCTTGAAAGAAAAAAGCAATGGGGAAAACATATATGTTAATATGTTGTCAGCTACAGCAATTAGAAGTTTGCTGAACTTTTTATTTGTGTATATTTGGAAATATTTATTAACCTAAAAATGACTAAGAGTCACTATATATGCTCAAGAAAAAATGTGATACTTCTAAATAATACCTGAAAGATAATGATTTTAACTGAGTGTGGTGGTCCACACTTACAATCCAAGACTTGGGAGGCTAAGGAAGAGACTATACCAAGTTCAAAGTCAGCCTGAGCCACATAGAAAGACCCTGACTCATAAGAGAAGAAAAAATGTAGGAGTCAAAAGGAGCATTTAATTATCTCATATAGAATATAGAAAAAAGTCAAAAACATAAAACACAAACCAGTACATTTAAATATGTATTAAAACTGCAATAGCTCACTTATCTCTCGGGAGGAATTAACAACTGTCTAATTAAACCTAAACCCGACTCAGTTGGAAGAAACTCAAGCATAGTATGGTGAACCTGGCTGCTCCTGTAGCTGGAGAGTTTGCAGGCCCTAAAGGAGAGCCTACTACTACCATGCACTTAAGCAATATAGTTTTGAACTGCCTTCTCAAATCCCTACTCCTAGATAAGTATAGCCCTCATCGATAACACAAAGAATCTTTTTTTTTCTTTTTTTTCAGCAGGCAGAGGCTATGACAGGGGTCCACAACTGATCAAAATGATGAGAGTATGTGACAATGGGTTACCCAGCCCATTTATAACCTCAGGGAACGCTGATGAAGGGACGAGGATGGGGGGGGCGTGCAGGGGAAGACAGACTGTAAGAGCCTGGGGACCAGAATGACTGCTGCAAGATAAGTGTCTTTTGGACAGGACAGGGATGTGGTGGAACCTACAAACTCTCAGTAGTATGGTTGCCTAGATAAAATCTGCAAATACCACACCAGTTGTGTGGAGCTGGTCCTCAACAAGTTGACATACAAATATGGATAGAGGAAAATTTCATGAGTCACCACCTCTAGATGAAGTGCTACAGGCAGTCAGCCCATGGCTGCTGAAGGAAGAAGAATGAGACATTTTCAGGACTGAGCCCCCAATTCAAAGTGGTCAGACTCAAATATGTACATTCAAGCATTTGGATATGTGCGCATGTGTGTATAAAACACAATAATAATTACAAAAGAGTTCATGAATTTGATGGACGACTTGGAGGGGCAGAGGCAAGGATATAGTATCAGGAAATTCTCAAATTAACTTGCAGTAAGCAATGAGGTACACAAGTATAAACTCCATACCCTGATTCTCTTGAACTGGTGAAATGTGTACTTGTATGCTACTGAGAAAGAAGTTTATAGAAGGGAGAAATAAATTCAGTAAAGTAAGCTTGCTGAAGGAAAATAACCAAACTAGATCACAGAAAACATGCAGGATTAAAAGAAAATAGGGGACATGCAAAAGCACTGAACCAGTATATTCCAAGGAATCTGGCACAAGTACAGTTCTTTCAATACTTTTAAACGTAAGTTATTTGTGAACAGAACATGGGAGAAAACTAATGAATGAGGATTTCCCCCCACATATTTCATGGGGGAAAAAACAAAATACAAAATTGTATGAGTCTGTATCCTCGTATCTTGGAGCTACAGGAAGTAAATGCCATGTGGTTGAACACACTACAAATAAATACAAGCACTTGATGTTTTCAAGGCTATCATAGCACGGGAGGGCAATGAGATATGAGGGACACTTAGAGTAGAGGTAGCCCCACACATACAGAAATACTGCCTACTGCTGGGACAGAGGTCTGAAGCAGGTCAGCTTTTGGCAGGTGTTAACATTCAGAAGGATAGAGCAAACAGGATTTTGTCTAAGATTCCATCAAGAGTGACTGAAGGAACAAACAAGGAAGCCTTACAGAAGATGTCCAGGAAGACTTGAGTTAGGGAAGTCGGAGTTTAACGATAAAGGTTACAAATGTAAGGGAAAGCAGAGAAGCTGTTTTAGAACTGGACAAGGGACTGGGGAACCATGCAGGATGAGAGAGGAAGAGTAACACAGCAAGCTTTCTAACAGGTCACAAAGACTGGCAAATCTCAGAGCCAGTACAATGATGTTCTAGAAATAGGGCCGTATGAGGGTCAGTGAGGATAAGATAGCAAAGAGTTATCTCGTAACTGTCTCTAGTTTAGGACATGAGTCATGGGGTCTTGATATTAGGGTTTACAGGAAAACAGCACAAAATGATAAAACTTTGAAATCAGTGTGCATCTCAAGGCTAGTGTAGCGGAAATAAAATGTGTACTATAAAAAACAACATACAGCATTTTCCAGGTGTAGGGCCACAGACAAGTTAAGCTCTCTCTGGCAGCAGTTTCCTAACCTTTGGCTTAATACCATACCTAATTAGATACTAACCTCAAAGGCTTACTGCGGGAATTAATATACATAAAATGGGGTTGGGACTGGCAATGTGCCGCATTTATTCACTGTGTTGTGTGCTCATATAGTAGCAAACCTAAGACTCCCAGAATCTCCTATCTCAAAAGCAGATGTATATTATGCCCACATACAGGTACAATAACAAGTCAAGGAAAGAGGGAAACTAGGATAGTATTTTCTCCAGGAGAGTAATTAAATACTGGTTGCTATTAGGATCTCAATTTCAATAGCAATCAAAAGGAATTTCACATTCTGATAATCATTCCAGATAATTGTACAACATTATGTATAACTAAAATGTTAATAGAATAAACATCTATTGCTAGGGACAAGGAACTGCGAGGGGTAAAACTGCTGAACAGTCAGGAAATAATTTGGTTATATTTATACATATATAGAGTATGGTAACTTTTGAATAAAAATTACATAATTATACATATGACTACAGCTATTTAAAACAAAGCTTATATACAACTAGGAAAATAGCATGAGGTCTTGGAAAAGAGAAAATCATTGCCGCATAAGTAAACTCTGCCCGTGAAGACACTATCAAAAGCCTTTTGTCTATAAGATACTGGGTTATTTGAATCATCTCTCCCACCATAAGTAATCGAGTTAGACAACACATTTAAAAATGGCTTTTCTTAAAGGTTCAAAGACCTATCAGGAAAGTACTTTAAGACCTAGAAAAATGGGGAATTTGGAAGATAAAGTTAGAAGTTCAACTTTACCTGACAGCCTGATAGGCCACATCTATGAAAGTGCTTTATGCTCTTTTCCCATCTTCAGTTTGCAACCAGCACTTTAGACATGAATGTAAATTAGAAATTAATCACTGGATATAATGTAGTCTTGAGTCATCTGACTCACTCAGCATTAGAATGCTTGCCTAGCATGCACAAGGCTTAAGTTAAATCCCTAATGCTACCACTACCATCAAAAGAAAAGAAACAATGCCTGAAATTTGATTAGGCAGTATCTGGATTTGCTAAAGCAAATTAACAACCACACACACAGACACACACACACACACAGACACACACGCTTTTCTGAAATATTATCACCTTTGATTTCAAATGATTTCTCAAATTAATTTTCAAATACAATGTCCAGAATAAATGTAAAGAAAAACCAAGCACAGGAAATGATCAAAACCATAGGAATAACAACTACTATCACCACCACCGCTGCCACAACAAAACATACCAGAACATATTTACAGTGGCTACAGTTACTAGCAATATCGGCCTACAGGTTTTAAAATATGCTTCATATATTAAAAAAAATAATCTCAGCAACAACACTGAAGCCATAAAAAGTAGGAAAATAGGTCTTTATGCTACACCTAAAGACAAGGAGAGGTTTTAAGAAAGGAATCACTATGCAGACATCATAATGGACAAGGTAACAGGTCTATGGCATTACTATGCAATATATTCTTAGGGGATATCCACTGTATACATGGATGGAGCATGGTTGCTATAAACAATAATATGCATTAAATGTCTATAGATTCTTAAAAGAAAAGCAACTGTTACTAAAAGTGCAATTGAAATTAATTCATGAAATACCAATGGGTGATGGATACTACACAAGTGTGAATTAAAAGACTCAGGGAAGTGTATCAGAATGAAAAGGGGTGAGTAACAAAGTAAGTGGTGGTTTAGTAGCCCAGAATTCAATAAAATCCCAGACAGGGCAGAATGAAGTAGAAGCATTATGTGCATGACTGAAAAGTTTCCTAAAATGAAAGATGTCAAACCTCATACTTAACGATTTCAATAAATTACTGGTTGAAAAACCCAGAGGAAAAAATATAAAAAGCATCGTTAGGGGTAAGAGGCTGCTTTCGAAGAAACCAATCATTTGCTGAAGGCTTTATTCTTAAGGAAAAAAACTTAAAAACTGTATCTCCAAAGAGCAGACAGTAACTACCAGCCTAGAATAACACTCTGGATAAAATGTCCATCAAGAATGAAATCTCAGGGACTGTAAATACAGTACCCATATATCAAAATTTTAAAAAATTAAAATGATTGAATCTCAGTGGCTGTATAAAGTACCCACATATAAAATTTAAAAAAAGAATGAATTTCAAGGCCAAAAAGATGGTTCAACTGGGTAAAAGTACTTACAGCACAAGCTTGACACAGCCTGAGTGTGTTTCGATTCCTGAAGCCCACAGTGAAAGGAAAGAACTAAAAAGTTGTCAGGGTGCACGCATGCGCACACGCGCACGCGCACACACACACACACACACACACACACACACGTGAACGCGCACGCGCACACAAACACACACACTTATATGCACATTCCATATATTCATACAACTTTTTTTTTTGTTTTTCAAGACAGAATTTCTCTGTGCAGCTTTGGCTGCACTGGAACTCACTCTGAAGACCAGAACTTGATCTCAAACTCTCAGAGATCCACCTGCTTCTGACTTCCAAATGCTGGTATTAAAGGCTTGTGTCACCACATCCAGCTAATTAATTAAAATACAAACTAAATTTATAAAAACTTTACAATAATATGTTTTCACGTTACACACAAAAAGAAAAATGTTTACTAGGTTAAATAGTCATATAACATCACGATGGCAGATTTTCAAGTATGTTTCTCAGTGGTTGAAAGAAAAAAAACTAAAGAAATTAGTAATAATACCACACAATTAAAAAACTTGATCAATGGACATACATAGATTGCTATACAGAAAAACCATAGAAAAGAGTGTATGGGGAGGAATGGCAAGAGAAAGTAATGCAAGAAAGGATGACAGAATACATGTGACATGGGGGAGGAAGGGAGTCAACAAGAAAGGTGAGAAGATGGGATAGGAAAGGCAATGGGGAAGATGGACAGAATAAATAGTGGCATACATTTATTAAAAAGCCACAATAAAATCCATTACTTTGTATGCTAATTTCAAAAATTAGTAAAAAGAATGTGGTTGAGATAGCTCACCTTATTGCCATACCTGCCAACCTGCATTCAAGATCCACATAGTATAAGAAAAGCTCTCAAGCTGTCCTCTGACACATATACTATGGCACATGCACAGCCACCCCCGTGCACACAAATACACATACTATTTTTAACAATAAAGATGGAAAAAATATATACCCAGTTTCAAGAATAAAGGGTCAAATGGATAAAGAAAGTGTGGAATATATATACATTAGAGTACTACTCAGTGGTA
>LOJH01002829.1:9466-31376 GCA_001685095.1 Ellobius talpinus
TCTCTCTCTCTCTCTCTCTCTCTCTCTCTCTCTCTCTCTCTCTCTGATTTTTTTGAATGGAGGATTGAGTTTAGGACCCCACCCGTGCGAGGCAAGTGCTCTACCACATCCCCAGCCCTCTTGTTCTTGTTTTCAGTCTTTTCACACAGAAATACAGGTTATCACTCCTCCCCATCTGCACTAATTAATAGAACATATGGAGGCTGGGGAGACAGCTCAGTGGAGAAGAGCATTTACTGCGTAGGATGAGGACCCGAGTTCAGATAAAAGCTGGGTATGGCTGCTCATGTGTGTAGATCGACCGACCGCTCATGTCTGTAGCCTCAGTATTGTGGCTGGATGGAGACGAGGATTACTGGGGCTTGCTGGCCAACCTAGCTGAAATCTGGCAAGCTTTAAACTTGGGGAGAGCCCCTGTCTGAAGAAGTTAAAGGAGACAGGCAGGTAGAGGAGGACACCTGACCACATTCTCTGCCCCATGTACATGCACACATGGGTGCATTCACACACATACAGTTGAAAATTACTAACATATGGAGGGAGCTATTTGCAATGGATACCTGCTGGGTATCAGGGAAAAATCATTTTTCTTCTATGGAGTATCAGTGTGTATGTCATCCGTACTCCAGGGCAGCCCCCATGCCCAGGAGTAGTTGGCCAGCACAAAATGGACTCCATATTGTTTTGTGTTTTTTTTTCTTTTTTTAGTGTTCTGCCTGCATGTATTCCTGTAGGCCAGAAGAGGACACCAGATCTCAATAGAGAACATGGTTGCTGGGAGTTAAACTCAGGACCTCTGGAAGAGCAATCAGTGCTCTTAGCCTCTGAGCCATCTCTCCTGCCTGTTTTGTGTGATTCTTGTTTTGGTATTTTCTTGTCTTGCTATTTTATTTTTTTCCTTTCCTCTTTTTAGTTTTTTTAGACTTTTTTTTCGAGTGAGAGAGAACAAGTTGGTAGGAAGGGAGGTGGGGAAGATCTGGGAGAAGTTGGGGGAGGGAAAGTATGATCAAAATATGTGTAAAAGATTTAAATAAAACAATTTAAAATACTGACAGACATCTGCCTGGGTCAGAGAAAGGAGGCAGCTGCTAGGAAAGCAGAATTTGCAGTTGTGGGAGCTAACGATGCAGCAAAGTTGGTAGAGTGCTTGCCTGGCATGCACAGCGTCTAGGGCTCAATCCCGGGTACCACGTGAGACCAGATGTGGTGCCTACCTGCAGTCGAAATGTGGTGCCTGCCTGCCTACAGTCCAAATGTGGTGCCTGCCTGCAGCCCAGATGTGGTACCTACCTGCAGTCCAGATGTGGTGTCTGCCTGTAATCCCAGCACATAGGAAAATGGAGCAGGAGGGCCAAAATTTCAATCCTCCTGCCTCAGCTTCCTAAGTATCTGGGATTACAGGCCTCTGCCTGCAGACTGCATGAAGCTACTAGAAATGCACCGGCATGAGGCTGGAGCGAGGGCTCAGGAGCGGGAGCACTTGCTCTTGCTGAGACCTGTGCTTTCTTCCCAGCACCCACATGGTAGCTCACAACTGCCTATAACTCCATTTTCAGGGGATCCAACCTCCTGGGCACCAAGCATGTGCAGGTGTGCATTCATACATACATGCAGGCACTCACATATATACATTTTTAAAAAATCTTTTTCTCTTTCGTTTTTCTTGACGAGGTTTCTCTGTGTAGCCCTGGCTGTCTCGCACTGTAGACCAGGGTAGCCTTGAACTCACAGAGATTCACCTGCCTCTGCCTCCTTCCCAAATACTGAGATTAAAGGCACGTTATCACCATCTCCCAACACACAAATCTTAAAAAAGAAATTAACCACCAGTCTAGTGTCAAAGGCCTATAATTCCCAGCTATTGTGAAGGCCAAGGCAAGAGGATTTCAAGGTCAAGACCAGCCTGAGCCACTTTAATGAACCTTATCTCTCCCACATTACCCCCTAATGGGAAGAAATATGAAATGGTGTAGTGGTAAGGTGCTGTCCATCAAGCCTGATGACCCTAGTCCAATCCTGGGAGCCCAGGTACTGAGCTTCATATGGGTGCCATGACACATGTGCACCTACACACATACAAACTACGTAAATAAACATAAAACTTTTTTTTTAATGTAGAAGAAAAGGCTAGGGGTATTTAGTGATGGCGCACGCCTGTAATCCCAGCACCAGGGAGGCTGATCTACAGAGCCAGTTCTAGGACAGCCGAAAGTGAAGCCCTATCTCGAGAAAAGAAAAAAAGAAGGAAGAAAAAGAGGCTAGGGGCATAACAATTGGGAGGTAGATGCCTGCCTCCTACATGTGAGACCAAGTTCAACCTCCTGTACTGATGAGAGTTCCCAAAGATACAGCTGGCACCAAGTCTGAGCAGACCACAGGCTTTTCTTCAGGGGAGAAACTGCCAGGCTGAGCTCAGGGATGGCAAACCGGTGTTCACTAAGCTGTCTCCTAGCCTGACATGGACGCTGGTCCTCAGGAGCCTGCCACCTTGGTTTTGAAACAACTTTTCAACCTGGGGCTTGGTTCGCCAGCAAACTCCAGGGCTCCTCCCACCTCTGCCTTCCCAGTCCTGGGATTGCAAGCATCCATTACCATGGCTGGCTTTTTAAAAACTGTAGGTTTGGAGACTGGTCTTCACGCTTTACACGCCACTCACTGACTGAGCCACCTCCCAGCTCCTAAAACACCGAACTCAGTGCCTGAGGTAAGGTGTGGATGTCTTGTGCCTTGGTCTTCTGTGTCTCAGAGCCTTCATTAAAGTCTATGGTTAAGTCGGGAAAACAGATCCAGACCAGGGCATGGTGCATAGGCCTGTAATCCCAGCCACTCAGGAGACCAAGGATCTCGATGAGTTCAAGGCCAGCCTGGGATACCCAAAATAATAATTCGTGTTCAGGAGTTCAGGAAGTCAGCCTCAGTGGTTGTACTGGCTATTCTGTGTCAAGTTGACAAACTAGAGTTATCTGAGAGGAGGGAAACCTAATTGAGAGAATGCCTCCCTAAGATCCGGCTGTAGGGCATTTTCTTAATTAGTGATCAATGGTGGAGGGCCCAGCCCATTGTGGTGTTTCTGTCCCTGGGCTNGGGGGGGGTCCCGGGTTCTATAAGAAAGCAGGCTGAGCAAGCCGTATGAGAAGTCAGTAGGCATCACCCCCCCCATGGCCTCTGCATCAGCTCTTGACTCCAGGTCCCTGCCCTCTTTGAGTTCCTGCCCTGACTTCTTTCAAAGATGAACAGTAACGTGAAGTGTGAGCCAAAAACACTCTTTCTTCCCCAGCTTGCCTTTTGGTCATGGTGCCTTCAATGCAGCAATAGAAACCCTAAGATGCTGCTCTTTGGATTTTTGTCTATAAGAACAGTGAACCGACTGCTTACAGTGACCCAGAAAAACCTGGAGACTGATGTGTCCCAGAGGCCAACAGTAGCATGAGCTCCTACCACACCCATTTCTTCCTCCCAATCGAACTGTAGAGCTGGGTGGAGGCTGGTGAATTTGGGGAATCACAGTATTGAGGATGGCCCTCCCCAGAAGCCTTTGTGGCCCCAGGTGGGGATGGGCCCCCTGCCTTGGCATCTCTTGTAGTTCATGGCATGCTGATTCGCCTTATCTCACAGCTGTAGCTGACTCCATTCTGGAGGTGTTGGCATCCCAAAGGGCAGAGCAGGCCTGGCCTTCATGCCTGGCACCTGGCCAGAGCCCCAAGGGCAGTCCCATGCTGCGATAGAGGCCTGAGCCCAGATTGCAGAAGGACGAGACAAAGGCGGGCCTGGCAAGTGGCTGGGCATCGGCAGAACAGCCCCGGATACCCTCCAGGACTGGCAGGGCAGCTGTTGAGTCCTGGCTCCAGGGGCACGGTATCTGAGCCAGTCCCAGCAGCTCCCTTCCTCGGGGCCAGCACAGCGACCTGGCCAAACCCACAGCCTTTGCAAGCTGGGAAGAGCTTGCCAAGGAAGAGCTGTTGCCATTTCTGAGCAGGTGCCCTGGCTCTATAGGAAAGAGACGTCCCAGAGCATGGTGGGAAGGGATTCGGGGACGGTAGCCTTTTGAATAGCCTCAGAGTGAGCCTGAGGACAGAAGAAATGGCCTGGGCAGGTGCAGGTGCAGCAGGCCGGAGCAGTTATTGCCAGGTAAGTCTAAAGGATAATTCCAGCGAAGAAAGTCACAGTCTAAAGTCCCTGATTGCACGATTGTGTGAGAATTAAAGGGGAAACAATGCCAGGCAGCACACAGCGTCATGGTTTGTGCCTGGGAGAGGACTTCTCAAGGCCTTGTAAAGGTTGCCAGGCAATGGCTAGGTGGAATGGCAGCCTAGCAAGGCCGCAGCTACATGGACTGAGAGGTTAAATGAATGTGTGGAGCTGGAGCCAGGGAAAGGGCGAATACCCAGTGGTTAGCCCCCTTCCCTGAGCCACTGTGAGGGGCCTGCAAGTCCAGATGTGTCGCACATCTGCTTCTAGGTCTTCTTGGTGACCCAGGTCTAGAACCAGAGATGTCCTCCTCCAAAGACCATGCCTAGTTTCATCAGTTCCACCAACTGGGCCCAAGGTGACGCTAGAGAACCTGTCATTGTTCTGTGGGAGGGTCTTTGTTTCCCGGCCCTTCCAACACACCCGCTTTCCATGTTTACTAGGGTGGAAACACTGCCTCTCCTGCAGGTGGTGGGAAGTTGGACCTCATGTCTCCCAAAGGACCTCAAAGCTGAAAGTGAAGGACAGCACCCCTACCCTGTAAAGATCAGTAAATCAGGGTGGCACACTGCCTGCCCAGTACCCCCTAGCTAACTTAGAAATCTGAGCCATGCCTCCTGTGGTCTAGGGACCATGTACCCAGTGCTCATCCCTGCACACACACTTGGGCCAGCTGTGAGTCAGCTTCGGTCAGCACCCGCCTCTCACCCCCAGCTGGCCTGGTGCCTCCTTCAGTGCCTTTTCTCAAGGAGCCCCTCCCTCATCCTCTGCTGCGTTATCCTCAAGAAGACTGAGATCATCATCCAGGTCACTCACCGCACACGAGGTTGTGGTATCCTCAGCCTAGCAGGAGCAGGCCCTCTGGGCACCTTCCTCAGCAGCCAGTGGCCTGGAAGGTGCAGCTGAAGACTAGCCTGTGGCCTGCCCAGACTCTCAGGGACACCCGGACTTGCCGAACTTGCACTTCACGCTACTGTTTTGTCTTAGAAAGCAGCAAAGCTGCTTCTGGCTGGCTGGCAGGATGACAGTTACCTCCTAGCCACAGGGCCTACAGCGCACGTTGCTACAGTCCAAGGTGAACCAGCACCCACAGTTCCTAGTGGTAGGAATCCTGCTCTCAGCTCCTGCCAGATCCTGTGCAACCTTAAAGGCACACCTTAGGGGTCACCCTGTGTCCTCTTCCTGGAAGCAGAAGCAAGGCTTGATTAACAATAGTGTCTTCTGAGGTCCTCTCCCACCTCCACCCATCCCTGCCCTGCAACCCCTCAGGAGATTGGCTCGTCTGAGGCCAAAATTGGTTCTTGTTCTGTGGTCCCCAACATCAGCTGCCATCTGTGAGCTTAAGGGACACAGGTTATTCAGGGGAAACCCACATCTTTTGCCCAGGGTGTATAGTTTTAATGCCTGAGTATCCTCCCTCTCACTGCAAGCTCCCATGCACAGACCCCCTGCTTGGGTGCACTGTTCTCCTTCCCCTCACCAGTTTTCTTGCTCTGCACCAGGCTGTACCGTGGCAGGCTCCCAGGGGCACTGCCCAGGCTGTACCGTGGCAGGCTCTCAGGGGCACTGCCCAGGCTGTACCGTGGCAGGCTCTCAGGGGCACTGCCCAGGCTGTACCGTGGCAGGCTCTCAGGGGCACTGCCCAGGTGGTGTGCTGCGCTTGCCCCTCCGTACTGTGTGTTGAGGGAGTCTTCCTCATTTTCCCCAGTCCTTCTGGCCTGCACCAGACCTGGCTTATGGCAATTAATTTAGTTCTAGAAGGTTCTGATAGCGCAGTATTTAGAGAAGGGCTGGACCAGGCCTAGGTCAGCAGCTCTCTAGGTAAAGCAGATGTTGGAGATCAGACAAGATGCTGGAGAAAGCAGCCCCTTCCCGCCATGCACACAGGTCAGGGACCTCAGCGTTGCTTAATTAAGGCAAGAGCAGAGGCCCCAGAGGGTGCCTTAGATCCCAGGTCAGAGGCTGGAGAGCCCCACTGGCCTGCACATTCTCTCTCACATCCTGGTTCTCTCCTTTTCTGGCACTGGGGGAGGAAAAGTAGGGGAAGACTAGAGAGTGACAAGTGACAAGAGAGTGACAGGCAGGCAGGGCTGGTGGCACTGAGCTGGGCTTCCCACCTCTGAAAGGACAGGAAGCAGGATGTTCCTCGGAGGACAGAGGACGCACAAGGGCCTGGCCATCCCCGGCAGGACTGCAACCCTACCCCACCCCCACCCCAGCATAGCTTCTTCCTCCTCTCCCAGCCTCAGGCCCTCACTGCCTTTGTCCAGAAGACAAGTGACCTTGCCATACAGAACAGAGGTGACTTTTGCTATTGATTCCTTTTCCAGGGTGATGTTTCTCCAGCTGTAGCTCCAGGGTAGGAAATAGCTCTAGGGGTTGCCAGGGTCCCCCCCCCCATGGCTGTAGTCTCCTGCTGGGGGTACTGTTTCTGTGGAGGGATTGGGGGCCAGATTTTATCTCTGGGGTGCCTTAGTACCCTCTTTATACCCTGAAGTTTCTGAGGTAGCCTTGGCCAACCTGCCCTGCATTCTTGGGGGTCTGAAACACTCCTCCCAGCTTCTGGGGCAGGGGCCACAGATTTTTTTGTTTCTGCTGAGCCGGTCCCATCTCCTTGCCTCCCAGGCTGAAGCTACACTGTCCCCTCTCCACAGGCCCACGCCTCCCTCAGTGTCTTCCTTGTCCCATGGAAGCTGCCCACGACACTCATGTCAGCCCAATCTAGATGAAAGCTGTTTTTATATATATATAATTTTTCATCTTTATTTCTTGTGCATTCATGTTTTGCCCGCATGTATGTGTGCAGGTGTTGAACCCCTGAGACTGGAGTTACAGGCAGTTCTGAGCTGCCAGGTGGGTGCTGGGAATTGAACCCAGGTCCTCTGGAAGAGTAGCCATGCTTTTACCTACTGAGCCATCTCTCCAGCCCATTTTGTTTTAACCTTAGCTCGCACCATGGCAAGTTCCAAACTAGCAATGAGCTGCCCACTCCACCCCTCGATGCACCTAGCCAACATTCTTATCCATGTTCTTTCCCATCCTTGGCCTTGCCAGGTTCCTCTCTGCAAGGACTATAGACCTCTGCATCTGCCCTGGCTGTGACCCTACCCCTGCAGCCCCCCACTTCCCCTCTGAATGCCCTCTGGCCATACCTGTGCCCCTCGGCTCCTGCCCCAGATCTCTTAGGGCCAATGAAGGTCAAGAGAACACAGAATTCAGGAACTCCAATGGAAGCAGCTTCTGCTTTTTATTTTAATAATTTAAGACTGACACCTGTCCATACATCTACGGAGTCCTGAACCCTTGGGCAGGCTGTGCCTAGGTGGTATGGTCACCCCCAGTACACATCCTCCCTGCCTGCTGCCCACCCACAGCTGCCACCAGGGAGGTCTGGACAGGAATCCTGCAGCTGGGGGACAGCCAGACACCAGCTGCAGCCCTGTCTCCAAGCTGGACAAGAGAACAAAGACCAAGGCCCGCCCAGGCCAGGCTGCAACAGCCACGGTCTAGGCAGCGGTGGAGGCAAAGGACTGGCTGGGCTGGCCTCCACCCCTGCACCCTTAGTATCATGGCCACACTTATTCAAAATGGCAATAGTTTCATTTTTTCAGCTTGGTGTTGATCTTAAAAATTTCCTAGAACTTCTTAACATTCTGGCTCTCAGAACCTCTCGGAAGTCTACATACCCAGAGCGGGCTCAGAATACTTGGCAGCCGTACTTCCCAGCGCTTGGTTTGGACCCTGCACTCCTGGCTGCCATGCTCTGCCAAGACACTGAGCCCCTTCTGGATTAGGAGCAAAGGTGCAGTCACAGGGGAACTAGGCGAGCCACAGCTGAAAGAGACTGAACAAGGCCAATGTGGCCACTTGTCTCTGGTGTGCTGGGGGCTGAGGAGACTTTTCAGTGAGTGTGACCAGGGCATGAGGCCAGCTCTCAGGGGTCAACCCAAGGAGACAGTCATTCACTCTCCTCTCCCTCCCACAAAGGGACACATCCTGTTGCTACCACTTCTGTCATGGAAAAAGACCATTATTTCCCCAGATCTACATAAATTAGTGACCTTAACTGGAACATACAGTCTCTTTCTGCAGGTGGCAGAGCAGAGCAGCTCTGCCACAGCCCAGACAACTAGATGCCACCCTGATCTGTGAACCGCATTTTCCAGCCACAAATTATCTCTGAGTAGTGCATTTCCAGCCCCGCCCCACTGTGTGGGGGTCAGGGCTTCTAAGGGAGTGTCGATGCGAGCAACAGTACTTCTGGGTCACTGGGGAACAGGCCTCTGTCTCAAGACACGGATTGACAAACTCTCCACACGAGCCAGTAGCTCCTTGATGTGAGACAAGCCCAGCCCAGCAACCTTGGCCCCGTTGACCTCCAGGATCTCATCCCCCACCCCAAGCAGCCCCGAGTAAAGCTTGGCAGTATCCTGGTCAGCCATGGCCTGCACGTAGAGTCCTGCAGAGGAGGAGAGGAGAGGGGGGTGAGAAATCATACAGGGCACAGTGACACACACACCTCACAACTGGCTTCATAGAAACATGTCACGTGTTCCTCTTCCCCGCCTCCCCATGCATAACCTCATTCTCTGCAGCCTTTTTCAAAACAAGAAAATCCATGCAAATGATGCTTGAAGACATTATTCATCTGCAGTTCAGGAAGAATAAACTGATCTTACCCTTTTCTGATGGCAGCTTTTAGGATAAGGAAGTCATTTTTAAAATGAAGACCTGTGTGCCTTGCATTTGTTGCTTAGGACTCATAAATAGATGTAGTTGATGGATCAAGGGACCCAGGGTCAGTCCAAAGGCCAAGGTGGGAGACAGTGTCACTACAGTAGTAGAAGTGGCTGAGACCAAATCTGCTTCACAGTACTGTACAGGGCTTGCCCTGTCCTCAGCCATCACTCACACAGTTTCTCACTTGGGAGTGGGGACATCTGGGCCATCCAGCCAAAGTGAACGTTCTGTCCACATTTACGGCTTACTCTCAGGAAATCCATTTGTGGGAGAGGTTATGCGAACTCGGGCTGACAAGGCAGGCCTCCAGTCACTGCTGCCACAGCACTGGGGTATCCAGCTGAGGGCCAGACATTTCTCAAGTTCTGTCCGCTGCCCCCATCTGACAGGGTACACAGGCAGGTTCCTCTAGAGAAGGCTGGAGCCCACTAACATGTTCTGCTGTGTGAGTATAGCCAGCCTGCTGGAGGGTAGCAGGGGACAGCCTTTGTGGGTGACTTTCCTGAACTGACAATACAATAGGATTTGGGGACAGCACAGTCTTGACCCCTGACCCCTTCGCCAGCTAGCTGAGAAATACTGCACCAAGGCCCTTCCTAGTCAGGTGCTTAGCACGGATGTTTGTTCTGGTGCCTCCAACTCTGGTTTGGAGCATCATGGACTGTGGAAAGTGGTACCTTGGCCCACAGACCAGGGGGAGCCCTTTATTGCAGCTTCTGGGTCCTGGAGAAGGCAGGCTCTGAATACAGACTACAAATCCTTCACCAAGTCACCTAAAAGTTTGCGGCCATTTGCCTAATCTGAGCTGCATACACTTCCTCTCCTGTCCGGAGTCTGGATATCCTTTCCTGTGCTTCTTAGCCAAGATGAGCCTTCCCAGTGAGGCTCAGCCGATAAATGACCAAGTGTCATTTAGCAAACATCCTTTGGCAGGTGGCTTTTTCACTGGGACCCTGCCCTATCCTTGATTTCCTTTCTCTGATGCCTGAACAGCTTACCTGCTGGGTCTACACACTGTTGGCATGGAGAGAGGGAGCCACCCCCTCCTCCCCACATGAACCCACAGAAGTGTTTGGTGTGCAGGAGGAGAGGCAGGTGGGGAGGAATGACAAAACCCAGAAGAATGTAGCCAAGCCAGACCAGACACTGACGTCAGTCCAGCCATTTTGGGGAGACTTGGGTAGGCTTCCCAGCTGAAATCGTGACTGCAAGGCAACTCTGGCATTTATGGTCTGTTGGAGGCAGCCTTTGTTAAGGATGTTGGATGCCTATGTTGTAGTCAGTTAGAACCAGAAGGCAGGGCCTGCTGTTTTCGTGGGTATGGTGTCAGATGGGACACATGCTGGCATCCTGACTGATGCTTAGCAAGGAGCCAGAGCAGCTCAGGGCCATGGCTCCTCCAAGGTTCAGGGGAAGTGGCCCTTAGCAGCTAGGGGAGGGCCTGTGGTGGGAACAGCAGCAACCACCACATTGCCAAGTGTGAAATCCCCGTGTGATATCTGGTGGCCAAATACAGCCACAAGAGTGGGACACCACCTGGACAGGACCATCCAAGTAAGGGACATGGAGTCCCTGGATGGCACTGTCTGGTTCCCCCAATGTCAGCTCCCTGTGTTCACTAACATCTGGCCCACCCCATTCCTGTTCCCAATCTCTCTCTCTGTCTCTCTCTCCCACCAAGAAGTTCGGGTCACATTAACTGCAAACCAGCCAGATTAAAGTCCCTGCTCACCATCTCCACGGCCACCCTGTGCCACCTGCTATTTTGTCTGTTTCCTGGACTGTGGAAATCGGTTTAATGCCAGTCCATGTCCCACTGTGTCTTCTCAACCCTCTGCTCTAAAATCTCTCTCAGTAGACGATCCCTGCCCTACTCAGCGAGGAACTCCAAGTCCCTTAGGACAGCACAACCTGCAGCCTCTCTGCCCTCAGCTCTAGTCTGACCTCCTCATTTCCCTAACAGACAACGTCATGGCCTTTAGGACCTCTGATCTTGAATCTCATCTCCCAACCCTGGACGGCTCCACCCTTTTCTCCCATCTCCACTCATGTCATCTCACACGGTCTACAGGGCGCCTGCCATGCCTGCTGTGATTACATTTGCTTCCTGGCACTTTTCACTAGTCAGTCACATACGAAATATATGAAGCAAACTTTTAAAACTGGCCCAGCACCCAACTGGAGTGCTTGCCCATGAGGTCAGGGGTCTGTGTGCTCCCTGCGGTGCTGTGACCCCNCCCAGCCACAGTGCACATGAGAAGGCACCTGATGTATGTATTTCCTGATGCTGTGACTCCATAGCCACAGTGCACATGAGAAGGCATCTGATGTACGTATTTCCTGATGCTGTGACTCCACTAGCCACAGTGCACATGAGAAGGCACCTGATGCACGTATTTCCTTGTGCTGTGACCCCAGTAGCCACAGTGCATATGAGAAAGCACCTGATACACATATTTCCTGGAAGCTGCTGGGTGGTGAGCATCAGGACAGATGCGAGAACACAGGCTGTGCTGCAAGCCCAGCAGCAGGAGGGCTTTCTCAGTTAAATAGCCCGGACCTAGGAGACTCAAGGGCAGGACTAGCCTCCTCTGCAGGGCCCAGGAGCACAGCCCTGGGCTTGCTCGCCTTCCCTTCTTCCTCTGCCTGCCCTCCGCCCTCCCTCAGCACACCTCTCAACCTTCCCCACTTAGCACAGTCTGTGGATAGCTTTCAAGGTCCCTTGTATTCAAATGCACTCTGGACTACAGGCTTTGGCCTAGACAAGTCAGGTCACCATGAAGGACTCATGGATGTAGAGGGACCAAGAACTCAGTGACAGTGGGATTGAATTAGGACACATAGCAGGCAACCCGGCCAGGCGCCTGGAGCCAGCATCCATCTGAACAAAGCCCCAAGGAGCTGGTGAGGGAGGTCTGTGGACAGGATTGCAGACAGGCAGGCCCACTCCACATGCCCAGACACACCAGCAGCTGGAGGCCGGGAGCCGTTGAAATACATCAACCACATCAAAGGAATAGCCAAGAACTAGCAAGCACAGGCAGTTTTCCTCTGCTTCTCTGGAAAAGCCTCGAGGACTCTGATTTCAAGATGTCACAGGACGGCAGAGGGACAGTGCAATCAAATCTGCCAGTTCAGCCCCCACAGCAGCAGGAGCTTCTGGAGGGAACAGGAGAGCCTTTCTCCATTGCTCAGCCAAGCCCAGAAGGAACCTGACCACACCCCAGGTACTCTGCTGAGGCTACCAAGGGCATACCTGAGTCTCGACGACCATTGCCGTAGGCCACATAGAAACCAAAAGTGCCCTCTGGGGGTCGTTGCAGCTGCAGCTGACTCGTGCCATCGGGGAACACCTCTACCACCTGGCCCACAGTGCGAGCCAGGCTAGGGGCACCCACATCTTCCACGCTGAGGGCACGATGGGGAAAGGCTTTAGCTGGCCTACAAAGAGACCAAAGACAATAAGATAGGGCCAGGAACCAGGGCCAGCTCCTTGTTGGCCCTAAGGTGACCTGCACCTCTGACTTAGGAACCTGACACTAGAGGCTGGGGTTCCCTAGGCTAGAGACAGGCAGCTACGGCATTTGCTGGCAGCTCCTCAGGGCTAAGTGCCTTGAAGCAAGGACTGTGGTTTCCAGCATTTTTAGGAAGAGACCTCTAAGAATTAGAGGGAATTATATATAAATTTTATATAGTGTTCTCAAGAGCTACCTGCCCCACCTCCACTCCCCAGCCCAAAGTCTTCCCATGAAGCCCTGGGTAAAAGCAGATAGGTAAGAGGGCCTGGGCAGAGAGGTCAGGAACCAAGGGCCTCTGGGGATTCCTGTTTCTGGGTATTTAGAAGGATCTTTGGCTGTGATAAAGAAACTCTGTACATTGATTTTAGGACTTCCTGGGACAGCCAAGAGAGAGGCTTCCGAGCTTTCCAGCACCACCTTCCAGCAAACCTACCTCTCAGTGTTCACTTGCACAAGGCAAGAGCACAGAGGTCACTCCTCAGGGACAGACTGGCTCACACCTGTGGTGCTGAGGGAAGAAAGGACTAACGGCTCCATTGGCGACTCTGAGTTTGTCCTTTAGGTGCTGGTGTCACACCTACCTGCTCGGTGTACTGGGGTCCCCTGACCCCTCTACCCGGTAGAGGCTGGACCGGTCTCCCTTGCCCCCTAGCAGAGAATGGATGTTCTGGAAGGAAGTTGCTTTCCGATGCTGATGAGAGGGTGACACCTAGTGGGAAAGGCCCAATATTGCAGGTGAGAAAAGCAGCCTGGAAAGGGGTCCCCAACAAAGGATTTGCCGGAACCAACAACCTGAAGTCACACAAAGAAAGCAAAGGTACAAGTTTTGGTCAGCACGTCCAGATGCCTAGCAAAAGTCAGTAGGACCTGCTCCGAGAGATGGGACTACACAGGCATCCAAAGCAATAACAACTCAGCATTGTGCTAGCATTTAGCTCACTGTGGAAATCTCTCCAGTACTCAGATGCTGTGGCAGGAGGAACAGGATCTTAAGTCCCTTAGGAGACACTTCCTTAGGGGAGGGGCTGGGGTGTGACTCACTGGTGGCATACTTGACAAGACACACCTTAGAGCAGAAGGCTTCCAGTTGGGAGTGAGGATGAGTCTAGTTACCTGATAGCTCCGGGAGATTTATAACAAGTTCCTTAAGCAGAGATGTTTTGGCTCAGAAGGTATGGGGACAGACGAGGAGCTGGCACTTGAGTGAGGCTGTGACAAGAGATCTCCAGCTGAAAAGAGGGGCACAGGTGCCCAAGACTCACCCCCCCAAAAAAGAAAGCATGAGAGAAGGCCCAGGGACATGAGAGAGGGCATGGGGACATGAGAGAAGGAATGGGGACATGAGAGAAGGCATGGGGACATGGAGGGCACAGTATGTGCTGGTGTGTTGGGGGGCAGATGCTCAGGCATCTGCTCTCCTGGGAGAGACCGGTTCTTTGAGCTTCTTGAGTGCTTCTTTTTGTTCAGTTCTGGAATTCTGTATCATTCTTCCTGCATGTCCCATCCTTTCTTAGCCAGGCTGCTCTTGGCTTTCAGTCACTCAGTTTACACTGCAGCAAGACCTCTGAGACACAAGTGCATTGTCATTTCCCTTGAGGGCTTCTGGAGACAGAAACTCCAATGGCAATAAGTGCAATTGCCACGGCTCACAGTTCGATGCCAGAGAAGTTTAACTTGAGACAGGGAGCAATGTCACCATGCTGTCTTCCTTCCCAGCTCACCCTCTGCTTCTTCTCCCCATCTCTACTCATCCAGACAGCAGATACTGCATGTGGATCTCCTCCCCTAGATACTGTCCTGAGTGAAAGTAGTCCCTGCATTCTCTTCCTTCCGTGGCCTTGAAATGAAAGGCTCCAGCGCCTTATACCATCGGCTCTCTATCTTATTTGTTTTTTTGTTTATTTTTGTTTGTTTGTTTTTTCAAGACAGGGTTTCTTTGTAGCTGTGGAGCCAGTCCTGGAACTTGCTCTGTAGATCAGGCTGGCCTTGAACTCACAGAGATCCACCTGCCTCTGCCTCCCACTGCACCACCACCACCCTGCAGCTCTCTACCTTCTCTGCACAGAGGAGGGAGAGGACAGTCAGTATACACAGAATACCAACACGCTCCTAGTACAGAGCAGGATTCCTGGTTGAGGCTCGTATGCTGGGGTGATTTGCTAAGCACACAGAGAGGGAGACGTTTAGCCAGTGCCTTGTGCTCACTCAATGTGAACTGGGTACACTAGACTAACGATAAATGGGTATTGGGAGTACAGATACCATACTCCAGTGAGGGGGAGACATGGAGGAGTGAGCCCCTGGTGAGAGGACAAACAGAGCAGAATGGCCCTCAGCCTAAGGACAGTGATGACTTCTAAAAACACGCCTGGAGTACTGAGGAAATAGCAGGCGTCAGCAGGGGAGACACATTCAGGGGAGGATCCCTTCAGACCATGATGGTTGAAAGGGTCTATCCAGCGGAAGCCAAGAGCGTTCAGGAAGTGATGGGACATAAAAGCAGTCAGACCACAGACCCTCTCACAGCACTGAGTGGTCTCAACTGTATCCTGAACATGATAAATGACCAAGATGGATGCATTCCTGGCAAGGGCAGTTGGTATGGCCAGGTTTATGCAACCTCAGATATACTACTAAGGAAGTCACATGAAGAAAGACCAGAACGGATGGGCCAGTCAAAGTCTGCTGTAGCAATACAGACTGAAATGGATTGTGTTTTGGAAATGGAGAGACGATGCCTCAATGGTTAAGAGCACTGGCTGCGCTACCAGAGGACCCAGGATCAATCTCTAGCGCTCACATGACAGCACATAACTGTTTAGAACCCAGTCCTAGGGGAGCTGATGCCCTCTCCTGGCTTCTGTGGGTACCACATACACATGGTGCACAGACATACATACAGGCTACACACATACACACACACANAGAGAGAGAGAGAGAGAGAGAGAGAGAGAGAGAGAGAGAGAGAAATTTTTTTAAAAAAAGAAAGCAAGAAGAAATTGTGTTTGGATTAAAAGGGTCACTGGGGCCAAGAAAAAGGTTAAAGAAACCAGGCCGTGAACTCTGCAGGAAGTAGAAGCAACAAATTTGAGGGAACAGGAGAAAGAACAGGATTAGGTGGTGGGGAGAAGAACAGGATTAAGGGGTACTGCACACACAGTGAGCACAAGCCCTATGAGTCAGCTGTGAGGACACCAGCAGGTCCCCACCTTCATGACTTAGGCTCCAGGCAAGGACCCTCAACACTGCCGCTCCTGTCCTGGGGCCACACCCTATCATCCAGGACCCTGGGAACTTACCAGATGCAGGATTTGCAGTGATGGGGCTCTTTTCACTTTGGAGGTACTGGTCTGGGGAGCCAGTGCTGAGGGCTGCAGCTGTTCCACACTGTAGCTCCGGGATGGGCCAAGTCTGGCCCAGGGGGTGTGGCCCAGGGCTGAGAAGAGTTTTTTGAGCCCCAGGGTGGAGGAGATACTGCTCCTCCTTTTCTTGCTCGCATCAGAATGGGCGGCTGAGGGTGGTGCGTGCCCTGCACTGGCCTCAGGTGATACTCTGAAACACAAGGGGGACATAATGTGGCTGGAGATGGCTTGATAGGCAGGCAAGAGCTGGCTGCATCCTGCTTCCTAGGGTCCCATAGGCCCCAGAGGGACCAGTGCCAATGTCCTCAGGGAGGAACTATCAGGCTGCAGCAAGGGGAGCCATGCAGACTGCCAGGTGCTGAGTGAAAGCAGCTTCTGGGGAGAACAGTCCAGGATAGCCTCACCACAGCACACAGTCATGAGTCCAGGATAGCCCCACCACAGCACACAGTCCTGAGTCCAGGATAGCCCCACCACAGCACACAGTCCTGAGTCCAGGATAGCCCCGCCACAGCACACAGTCCTGAGTCCAGGATAGCCCCGCCACAGCACACAGTCCTGAGTCCAGGATAGCCCCGCCATAGCACAGTCATGAGTCCAGGATAGCCCCACCACAGCACACAGTCCTGAGTCCAGAATAGCCCCACCATAACACACAGTCATGAGTTCAGGATAGCCCCGCCACAGCACACAGCTATGGGTTCATCATCCATCCACTCCACTCCTTCAGGATCTCACAGGCCTCCTATCTGCTGGCCCTCGGCTAAAGGTGTACAGAAACTTCTCACAGCAGACCGACACATGAAGGAGAAAAACCATTCACAGTGGTGTGTGAAGCAGAGTGTGACCAGGCGTTTGTTTTAAATATTTTCCAGGGAAGGTCTCTTTGGGAAGAAGATAACCTTTACACCAAGGGCCAGTGACAGGCCAGAGTCAGGCCATTAATCCTAGTAGTGAGAGCCGCAGGCACACCGAGCGGCTGGGGCCGCTGCCAGAGCAGAACCAAGTCTAACGTGTCCGACGGCAGCAGCCAGGTAATGAGAAAGGCAGGAAGAGGTGAGGTAGGAGGTCAGGCAGGCAGGCCCAGCACACTGCCAAGGGCTGTCAACCTCGGGAAGGGAAGAGGAAGAGAGACTGCAGTGGGGCTTTAAGTAGGACAATGATTCCATTTAATTGGGTTTTTTTTTTTTTAAAAATATTCCCTTGTGCAGCTAAGAAGTGAGGCAGCTCAGAGCAGATGGCAGAAAGAGGGGCTGGGGGCTGGAGAGGGTTGCCAGAGGGTGGAGGTGGGGAAAGCAGGAGGAAACACACAGACAGCGTGGGCTTAAGCACTGTGTGGATAGCAGCTTGGCTGCTAGGAAGGGGGCTGGGCAAGTAACGGTTCGGTTTCTGTTGAGGGGACAGCTAGATACCGGGAGACACGTCCAGGAGAAACTGAAGACAGTCCTTGCATCCTGGCAAACGCCCAGGCCTGGCTGGGTCATAGGGAGGCTGGGTGTTGCTGTGGTGTGGTCACAGATACAGTTGGGAGCAGGGAAGTACCACGTTCACCAAGGCTTTGAACTCGGCCTAAGAAGGTCCCAAGGCAAGACCTCACATGTCTAACCCCAGCCGAAGCAAAGGGAAACAATTTGCATCCTAGGAGCTCCCTGAGGCCTGTGGCTCTCAGCTGTAGCATTAGAAGCTGGGGCTCAAGGGTGGGCAGATAACTCGGTGGCTCTTAGAGGTGCATCAGATAAAAAGAACCGGAAAAGGTAGGGGCTGGAAGTAGATAAAGTGCTCAGCACACAAGCCTGAGGACCCGAGTTAGATCCCAGCACCCGTTTAAAAGCCAGGCGCATGGCAGAGGATCTTAATAACAGCAGGTCTGGGGAGGCAGAGACACGTGGGGGCTCAAAAACCAGGCGCAGAGCAACTAAGTAAGACACTCAGTGTCAACATCTGGTCTGTACACATACACCATGTGTCCCCAGACACATGTGCACACACCCACATGAACACATATGTATTGGGAAGGGTGAGTTAGGGTGCAGGACATGGTTTAGGAACCCTCCAGGATTCGGGAGGGCGGGGCTAGAGATGTTACCGCTACAGCTTCTTTCCCCATCCAACATGCCCATTGTAGTCAGGCTTCGTTCTTGCCACTCACCCAGTGGGCATGTGGCCTCCAGAGCTGGATTCTGTCCTGTGTGGCTCCAGGCGGCACTCAGGCTCCTCTGGGGTGAGGGAAAGGGTGACGGCTGTAGAATTGACAGAGGCCACATCTGCTGACTGGAGAGAGTCCTGGAGTGTTCCTGTAACAGCACGGCACCCCCCACTGCTATACTGACCATCCCCACTGTGGGCCCATTTCCCGTCTTAGGGACAGGAGACACTGGGGAGAGGTGGGAGCCCCAGGAGCAGGGGCAGTGGAAGCCGCAGGAGGCAGTCAGGGAAAGTGGCCAGGGCCCATCCGTGAGCATCCTCTAAACTGGAATGAGGAGAAGGGTGGGGCCTCATAGACCACCTGGTTCACGGTGGGTGACTAGTAAGTATCTGTTAGTGACAAGCCATTTGTGGTATGTCATGCCCCTTCTGTGTCAAGTGACAGAGTCAAAAGCAAGGGAAACAAATCAAAAATGGTCACAACTTTTATAACAGCGTCCATCTTGGGAGCACTGTATGGACTCCGTGATGTTGAGCCCTTCATAGACTTGACCTCGTGGTCATGACACCAGCTGTATTTTACCCCTCACTTTCTGGATAGGAAAACATGAGCATGGAGAGAGGAATCCATCTCTCGGGGCCCTGTCACTAACAAGAGAATCTTCATCATGCTTTCAAGGAGGTACAGACCCAGGCTTTCCAGAAAGGTCACTAGGTCTCTGAAGTCCGGCAGGAAGTGGCTAGGTGCAAGCCAGCCTCAGACCCGTGTGGTCACAGGGAGCCTTAAAGGAAGGGATCCTGCTTAGGTCATTTTCTTATGCGCTCCCCACAGTGCCAGGACAAGTCCAAGTGTGTGCCAGGTGCCTGGTCAACAGTGAATGAAATGGTGCAAGGCACCAAAGAAAGATGGCGGAAGTGGCCAGGTGACTGACTATAGGAGAATCAGCGTTCTAAGCATGGGTGGCTTCCTGAGCTGCTGGCTTGTTCGCATACTTTACAGGAGTCAAATTCCCACAAAGCCTGGCCTCCAGCAGCTGTGGACTGGAGTTTCCCTATACACCTCAGACTTCCCAGCAAGAAGAGGGCACCATCCCCACCTTGCCTGCGGTCCCCATCCCCAACCACAACCTGCTCCGTGCTAATGCACCCAGCCCACACTCGGCCATCTCCCTGCCACCGGCTGCTGACGTGAGGGACCCACAGGGATACTAGGCGTGGTGTGTGGCCTTATCGTCCGGTGATCAAGACGGAGAGCAAAGGAGTGGCCCAGACCTGGCCTGGGCTGGACATGAAGGACAGCGATCCTTACCATCTCTGCCACTCTCCAGGGGCAGTCCAGGCTCCTGGCAGCAGTACTCCCTGTCAGCTCTACTCTTGGGGACAGCTGCTCCTCGGGGCTCCTGCAGCTGCAGAGGGACACTGCCGTTGGTGCTGGTGGACAGGTCCAGCAGCGGATGCTTGACACGGGGCTTCTTGGGTTGGGTCTTGGGCGAGGTGTGAACTGAGATTCTTGGAGGGGACAGAGGCAGGGGGATATCCATATGCTCAACCTGGAGTTCCTGCCTGTGATGTCCAGTACAAGTTGACTTCCTCAGAGGCACTGGACAGAAGGATTTCTTTGAAGAGGGAGGGGTTGGCGCCCAGCCTTCGAGGGAGAGGGGCAAAGTTGGCTGCAGGGCTGGGTGAGGTGCAGAGGGCTCCTCAGGGCTTCCTTGGAGAGAAGGAGTGCACGCAGTTTCCACAGACTCGTGGCTTTCAGTCACTTGGTCTGGTTGACCTGACCCTGAGGACCCAAGCTTCTTGGAAGATGACACAGCATAAGCTGTCCTCCATGTCGTCCAGGAACCCTCAGGGGGGGCCCAGTGATTTCCTAACTGTAGTCCAAGATGCCCCTGGGACCAAGACCTCTTGGGTTCCGAGGCAGGTTTGGGCTCAGCATCTTCCTTTATAAGCAAAGTCCCCTGGGGTATGTGTCCTGTGGCTCCTTTTATCTCCCCTCCAACAACCACATCACCAACCTCGTGTAGGTAAGGGCAGGGCTGAAAGTCCCAGGGCAGCTCCACCTCAGTCCTGGGCCACCTGGGGCCTTCCTGAGGCCTGGAGTCACACTGACACTGCGGGGGGCCACTGCCTTGGGTCTGCCCACCTGCCCCGCTGGGCTGAGCAGTCCTGGCATCCTTAATGTCAGTCCAGCTATCTGAACTGACAGTGCTGTTGAGGGCAGAGTCCCCCTCCTCAGGGTACGTGGCAACAGTGTCTGTGATGTGTGTTTCCCCAATCCATTCTGTGTGGAGCCCTGGGAATGGGGAGTTCAAGTCATGGGAATTACAGGGTCTCAGAAGCAATGCCTGCTCACAGGTTGCCTGGAGACCCTGGAGGACCCTCAGGTCAGGCGCTGCTCTCCCCTCGGCAGGGGAGCGCTCCTCAAGACAGCTGCCACAGGCTGGGCACGCCCTCCCACTGTCCCACGTCGACGGTGGTGCAGGGAAATCACTGTGGTCCAGGGAGCCCACAGGCCTGTGGAATGCGCTGTTCCCCATGTTATGGTTAATGTAGTTGGTTAAGTCAGGCTTGGAGCGCAGAGGTCCTTGGCCCACAGCTGGTAGCACTGTGCTTAACACCTGACGTTGGCGCTGCTGGCGCCGTTCCAGGTACCGGAACTCAGCCTCATGGGCGGACTCATCTTCAAAACGGACGTGAGACAGCGGCATTCCCTGCTTGGGCCACTGCCCATTACCAGACTCCACACTGGAGGAGTCACTCAGGTTCCCATTCTGGAGGCTCTCTCTGGAGGCAGAGGTGCTCCTGACACCCAGAGCTGGACTGCTTTGGCCATTTCTAGTGAAGAGACAGGAGAGAGGTCACATGCAAGAGAGTGGCGAGGAAGGGAAGCACTGCTCTGGATGTGCTCTGCCCCAGGCCTCATCCACAAAGTTACCCCTAGTCAGGCTCCTGGGAAGTCATATGGCAAACCCAAGCCCATCCTGCAGGATATACACATCCCAAGTCTGTAGATGGAAGTTTCTGTCCCACCCGGTCCATAGCTGTTCAGTAACAAAGAAACACAGAGGCTTATATTAATTATGAACTGTTTGGCCTATTAACTCAGGGTGATTAGTAACTAGCTCTTACAACTTAAATTAACCTATAATTCTTATCTGTATTTAGCCACGTGGCTTGGTACCTTTTCTCAGTAAGGCCTTCTCATCTTTTTTTTATTATTGATTTTTATTGAGCTCTACATTTTTTTCTCTGCTCCCCTCCTTGCCTCTCCCCTCCTCTTCAACCCTCTCCTAAGGTCCCCAAGTCATTCTCATCTTGCTTCCTCCACATCTGGCTTGAGACTGCGTCTCTGACTTTCCTCTTTCCAGAATTCTCTTAGTCTGGTCACCCCGCCTATACTTCCTGCCTAACTACTGGCCAATCAGCGTTTTATTAAACCAATACAAGTAACAAACCTTTACAGTGTACAAGAGCTTTATCCTGCAGCACAGGCCATCCTAGTACACAGCTCAACAAAACCGAGACAACTTCCTTTACTTTTAACTTGCTTACTGTTGCTGGGCTCAGTATGAGTTAACAAGAAAAGTTAGGGATGGTACAGAGGAAGATGGCAGAGCTTATATGTGCACTCCATGTGTGTGTTTAGGGTGAGGAAGTGGCTTAACTTGGCAGTGAAGAGTTGCAGAAACATGTACAGTCAGTTCTGTGTGAGTGGGTTCCACATCTAGGGAGTCCAATCTTGTCATAAAAATATTTGAAAACAAAATCCCTTATCTGTACTGAACATGGGGAGACCTCATTCTCCTTGTCACCCCTAAACATGACGATATGGCAACACTGTAAAGCACTTCCATCGCTTTAAAGGGGTGGTTTATTTATTTATTTATTTATTATTTTTAAATTTATTTATTATGTATACAACATTCCTTCCATGTATGCTTGTATGCCAGAAGA
>LOJH01002830.1:0-10327 GCA_001685095.1 Ellobius talpinus
GAGGGGTGGGGGGACTGCTTTCACTAGCTGCCTTACAGTGACTCATCACAGTCACCACAAATATGCCCTCATACCAGTTGGACCTGGGAGCCCCATGTTGGGATTCCTTTCCAACGCCAAATATTGCTTCAGACATTGCCACTGTGAGGGGTGTGAGTTGGTATTGATGCTCCTTTTAGTTGGAATGTTTCCTTTTCTGTTTCAAAAAGCAAACAAGCACAAAGCAACTACCCTGGTCTATTCCTTCTCGTCGCTAATGCTAAGTTTTTGTTAGTTTCTCCCCTCTCTGGGGTTACCAAGGCGGGTGCCCAGCAGAGCACTGAGCAACAAAACAGCTCCTCTGCCCCAGCCCAGACTAGATCCCTCCACCAAGAAGACCCATTCCCCTTCTCAGAGCTGTGGAGAAAGCTGAATGGCTTGCACCTTTTCTAGTGACCTGCCCTCGGGGGATGCACGGATTAGAAGGGCAATGTCGCACTCTTACTCTTGTAGAGGCGTGTGTGCGCGTGCGTGTGTGCATGTGCGTGTGTGCGTGCGCGCGCGTGTGTGCGTGTGTGTGTGTGTGTGTGTGTGTGTGTGTGTGATGACCCTTCTTTCCCGGTGACAGAGGGACAGTAGCACCTTAGTGTCCAACCCAGGACCCTCCTGAGAGCAGCTGCAGCTGCAATGATTGCAGTGGCATTCATGAACACCGGTGGCAGGCAGGTGCAGGTGAGCAAACACAGGAAATGGGTATCAACATTATCCCAGAAGGAAGGCAGCCCCGCAGGTGAGGCAGAGATGAGGCCAGTACATCAGAGACATCCAAACCCTGAGACGCTATGTGAAAGTCCATGCTCAGCCAACAACAGAAAAGGGACAAAGGGTCAGGACAGCGGTGGTTGAGTGAGGACGTCCACCTGAGGGCTCCACTGTCACATCACTGGATGACCCTTTCATGGGAGGACAGAACCGCAGAACGGGCTACGTTGGAGAGCCATTGTTTAAAGCCACAGCCAATACCACACATCAATGTTTCATGTGTTAGTTGAGCAACTGGGACTGTAAATTCTTTAAAGGTAGGAACTGTGTCATATGAGAGTCCTCCAAATGCTCCCCCAGCAGTCAGCACAGAGCTGTGCTCATGAGTTTTTAATAACACCCATGGGATCATATTCTTTTGGGTCTCACAAAAAGAATGATGAATAGTAAATGGATTTACTGGCCAATGATCCTCTCTCACACATACTTCTTTTTGAAAAAACAATATACTTTATATACTTGGAAATATATATATACATATATATACATATATAAAGTGCTTTTAATTCTGTGGCCCATGTCTTTCCTAAAATGTCAATGTAGTAAGGAAACAGATACATTTACTCTACAGAAATGGTAATTGACACCTAGTATGTTTAATTGACTTGCTCCTAAAGACAGACTGAACACTGAAACATAGGTTCACTGACTCCCCGGGAACTCTATCCCACAGCTCTGTGCTCCTTGTTCTCCTTCCGGTCCCCAGTCACCTAGCCTTAACAGGTACCCCAGACACATCCTGACTTTTGTTCTGACGATACAAAATATCAACAGAGGTCCACTTCTGACTTCAGCCGAGCCGACAGGTAACAGAATTGGATAACATCCAGGAGTTTGTAAGTTGTGACTAGCCCATCTCTGAGTGCACGGAGGAAAGTCTGTGTACTGTTTCAGAACAAAAGAACGCAGTGGGTAAGTCTCCAGGTGAGAAGGGACTCTAAACAGGTGCTCGGCATATGCTGGTACCAGTGTAAACACAAACACACACACACACACACACACACACACACACACATACTGAGAGCTCACTCCAGGGGTCCATGATAAAAAGGCAATGTTAAGTTCTATTAAAATAATGTAAATAATAGTAAATAAATAAGGTATGTGATACACTGATAATGTCAGACTTGGGGAGGCTGAGGCAGAGAATCTCAAGTTCAAGGACAGCTCATGCAGTGTACTGGAAACTGGCCAGCTGGAGGAGGAGACCTGTCAAGTTGTTAGACACTTGCTGCTCTAAAAGTTTTGAGAGGGAAGAATTAGAGGGGGAAAAAGCTTTGAGGAAAAGGAACTCTTTCTTCCAAGAGATATCAAAGCAGGGTCTATCCTAGAATGTCAACGTGTAAAGATTTTTACTGTATTTTGTCCTAGATCTTCTATTACTTTATTAATAGAAAATTTTAATGTCTCAAGAATCTAGTCTCCTTCCTAGCACCTAAACCTCAAAGGAAAGCTGACCACACATGAGAAAGGAAAATGACATCCTTTATTATTACCAGCTAAGGTAAGATTTTTATGCACGTGGCCATTGCATAATGAGCCTTTTGTAACAATACTATTAGAAGGTAGGTGCCATTATTAGTATTTTACACAGGGGGACACCAAGGCTCAGAAAGGTTACATGTTGCTTAGGGTAATAACATAGGCAGTAAGTGGCAGGATTGGAAGCAAATCCTGGTCACCTGTTTCTCGGATCTTTATCTGGATGCTATGGTGCTAAATCCTGAGTCGTGTGGGTGTTATGTATTTATGTATGATGGGGTTAGGGAACACACAAGCTATTTTTGTTGTCATTATCCCAGGTTTACTGAAAATACTACAGCACACCTGAAAAGATTCAAATGACTCCATGTAGTGTTTTGACATTCATCCCAGCTGAGTGACCAGCAGATAGAACAATGTGCCCAAACCCAAAAGCTCCTGGTGTCCTTTTGGTGTCAGGATCTACCTCAGTGACGGCCTGACTCAAGACTTGGATCTAGGAGCATCACCACCTCCCATTTCTCCTCTCCCCCCCCCCAACCCCGCAGTCTGATGGATCCTTGGTTCGCAAGTCTCAGAGCCAGCTTCATCAGAGAGGGCACAGAGGCAGCACACTGCTGCAAACGCTGGGAGTGAGAGTGATGTCCTGGTGCCGAAGTCCAGGCTCCCTGATGTTCCTCGGGTAGCCTGGGCCACCTTCCTCCTGCTTTCAGAGCAAAGGCAGCACGTGGTGGTAGGTCCCGGTAAAAGAGGGAAGAGGGAGAGATACTTTGTTTTACAAAGTTGCCCACCGATGTTCTCAGAAACCAAGTCACTCTTAAAGGATTCCAGCTGGTGTCCACAGCTGCAGAGTTTGTTATGTGGATTTAGTGGGTGACTAACAGTAACGAGAGGGGTGCTCGGGTGACCACCAACACCACCGATGTACAAGACAACGAAGAGGGCCCAGGAAGGGAACCTGGGAAAGCAATGCCAAGAGCAGGCGCACTCTGGACTGGGGATTGTAAGTGTTAGAGGTTCTAGATCCCAGAGCTCCGGGTTGCTCACAAAGGGCGGGTCCGGCAGTCTATGAACTTCGAGGAGAGTCAGAGAGTGTGGAAATGTTCAAAGCTTCAGGGACTTAGCCACTCGGACAGCAGGTGGCAGGGGAGGGGGAGGGGGAGGGGGAGCGCACCGGAGGCACCGCCGACGCCGCCCTTCCAGGAAGGTCGTGTTTTGCGTTGCCCAGGGGAGAGCGACCTACGCTCTCAAACCTAGGGTTCCCACCCACCTCCCCCGCAAGCTTTGATTGGCCCGCTTCGTCCCTAGACGAGCCAGTCAGAAGCTTGTTACCAAGGCGGAGCTTCCCCAGACCAGGCGGAGGCTGCAGCCCCAGTGTTGTTGCTGAGCTTGGAAAGCAGCTTTGCAAGCCTGTTCAGTACTTTAAATCCTAGCCAGTTGCTACCGTGGGGACTGACGAAGGAGGGTGGGTGGCCGCGGACTCCACCCTAGTTACAGAGCCTGGAGGCAGGGAACAGACACCTGCCTGCTCTCCTGCCCCAGCCTGCGCTTGCCCTCCTCCCCTCTGCTCGCCCTGGCTGGGCAGATCTGATTCAAACCAACCGGTGGAGGGATCGCCAGGTGCCCAGCTGTCCCAGCTGAAAAACATCGTCATCGCCGCCTCGCCTCTGAGCAAGACAGAACTGTCTCCGTGGGGGAGGTGCCGACTCCACCAACTCACAAGTTTAGGTCCCCCACCACCCGACTATAAAATGAAGACCAAATGACCTCTATGGGCAGGACTGGACCGGCTAAAGGCCTCAGGAAATAGGAGGCTTAAATGGCAAGACGCCTAACCAGTTAAGCTGACTATCCCATCTAAAAATCTGACTAGCAATGCCCGGGATGCTACAAAGCAAGAGTCTGGCACAAAGTGCCTCAAGTCCCAGGACAGACTGCTGGTTGAGCTAGTGAGGTGAAGAAGAGTGCGCGTGACAAGAGGGCTAAGGGAGAGGATAGTCTAAGAGCAAGTTTCCAACCAGAGCGCCATCCCTAACAGGCGGGATTACTGAGACAAACCTACACAGCTGCAACATACTCCTTTGGCCTCACACCCAATTCCTGAATCCGTCTCAGCCTCTAGCCTCACCTTATGTACATGCAACTTGCACAGTAGGAGGTGAATGTGTGTCTTTTCTGGGGGACTCCTTTTAATCTTGATCGTCACTGTCACTTTGTAACCTTCCTGTCAGGTGTGGCAGTGCGTTCTTGTAATACCAGCTCCTGGTTGGCTGAGGCAGGAGGGCCATGAATTTGAGGTCAGCTTGGGCTACTTAGTGAGACCTTGTACCCCTTCCCCGGCAAAGTAGCCTTTCTTCCAGTATTGTCAAGGTGTGACTCGGCCAGATACAATGGCTCAAGCCTTTAATCCTAGCACTCTGGAGGCAGAGGCAGGCAGAGCTCGGTGAGTTTAAAACCAGTCTGGTGTACACAGCAAGACCCAGGCCAGGACTGCACAGAGACACACTGTCTCAGAAAGTGGGCGCAGAGGCTCATTCCCTATCTCTGTAGAAGTCCCTAGGAACAAGGTCCAGCCCCACTAGGAACAGGGGGGAAGGAAGATGGGGAGAGGACTGGAGGAAATGCGATTTTTCGTGTTAGTGAATTTTACTGCTATTAAAAAAAAGAAAAGGAAGAAGCCTAGAGACAATCTTCTCACCCATATGCCCTGTCCTGGTCAACTGAGCCAGTTTAGAACATCCCAAGGGTCAGAAATGCTCCCCCTAAACTGCGCAGCTTTGTTGTCTCTTTCCAAAATAGGGCAGACACCAACCTGGAAGCTGAGGCATGATAGGCAAAGGTACCAGGAGCGCCTGAGAACTTGGCAGGCGGTCCCATTTTACAAGCCTTCTCTTTCTCTCCCTTCCCTTCTCTCGCATGCCCCTCCCTACTCCCTCCAGCCTGCACCCTTTCCCAGCTCACGGGGCACACCATCTGTCTGTCACCCCCCTTCCTCGGGACTTAGGTCCTTTATTGAGACCTTTAAATAATTAAATGCCCCAAAGCTTCCCCTGCATTGATCCCAGCCCCAGGCCCGGGGTGTTATTCAAAGGCCAGAAGCTGGACTGGAGAGCTGCCAAACCCACCACCGCTATTCAGCTCCCCCATCCCCAGCTCAGCTGCCAGCCTATGGCTAATAGGGCCTTTCTCCTGCTTTTGCCCCCTCGTCTGCCAAGCACAGTCCGGGGGTGGGGGGTGAGGGGTAGGGAGGGAGAAGGCCATCAGGTGCACTACACGCTCAGAAAAGGACGGGACTGAAGACCCAGGGAGGGTTATACCAGCATTACCAGCCTCCGTGGAGGAACTAGGACCACTGCCTTCCTCTTGGTTTTAGCCAAAGTGAGTTGTCAATCACCTGGGCAATGTGGGGCTTGGTCAGCCTCCTCATTCATTCAAATAACCCTGGCTAGTCGCTTAAAGTTTAGTCTAGACACAAAAGAACTGTGCGCCTCCCTCCGGCGGCTGCCCTCCCTCCCGCAGCCACCCGGCCCAACGACAAAAGGCCGGGGCCCAGCGGTGCGTGAAGAGTGAATGGGCAAGCCCCTCCCTGGTGATGTCCCACTAGACAGATGGCAACAGTTACCCCGCACCAGTTGCAGGCCGTCTTTCATCTTCCTCCCCACCCCACATAAAGGAGGAAGGCCGGGTGGCTCAGAAACTCTCCGTTTTCTCCACCCTGATGGGGGGGCGGGTAAGGCCCGGAAGGTGAGAGGCAGGCTAGCTGACGCTGGCTGTTTGGCCGCCAAACAAAAAGGTTGCTGAATGGCCGATGATGGGCCCAGCTTGCCCATCTGTGCGCCTCTGGGGAGCTCTGCCCCCCCCCCCNGCTCTCCTCCTCGGCTTCTGGCCAGCCTTAAGGAGAGCCAGGGCCTCTGGGAAGAGAGGCCACCGTCTGGGGCAGCTCACACTAAGCCTCAGTCGTTGGGCTTTGTGTTCTCAGGCTGTCGCTGCAAGAAAATCCCTTGACCTGCATTGTTTTGCCGCTTCAGAAATAGGTTAAATGGAAAACCCAAGCCCTGAGGGGCAGATGGAGTTAACTAACAGTGTAGTGCTGGGAATGGTCTAGAAGGCCAAGAGTGGAAGGCTTCCTTCTCAGCTCATCCTCTGCTTGCGGCATAATTCTAGACCAGTCATCACGAGGCTGTCTGAGTTGCAGTTTCCTCTGTACACTGGGGTATCAACACTCCCTCTGATACCTCCCAGCGTGGTGAAGCAGCTGCCCGCCTATCCAATACTCTAAACAGCAGACAGGCTATGGGAATATGGGGGTTTGCTCCCATTGTCCACACACTCATGCTATCCGGGGACAAGTATGGCATTTTAAATAGTTTTCAGAATCCTCCCCTGGTCATTTTGTGAAGTGACCGAGATGGCAGAGAGAAAGGTGATGGAAACACATTGGAGAGAGCACAGGTAGGTACAGCCAGCGCCTCACACCAGGCTCCTGAATCCCAGATTCTTAGCTCTGCCTTTGTCTGCCTTCAGATGTTAGTCTAGCATGGTCAGTGGTGCCAAGAGCTTGCCTAACACAGGCAAGACCCTAGGTTTCATCCCCCCAAACCAAAAATCAGTAACGACCACAATGAGACGAAACTGTTCCAAATCAAAGGGGTGCGAGTTATCATCTCGATGCCCATGAGCTGTTCCTGCAGACTGACTGAACTGTGGGGGGGAGGGGGCGCCTGCTGAGGGAACACCAGGGAAGAGTGCAAGCTGCCACAGTCACTCTCCTCTGAACTAGCATTCTGTCCCTCTCTTCTGCCCACACTGACCACCCATCGTTTGCTTTGACCACAGTGGAGGTGTCTGAGCTGGTTTGGGTTTTTAGTCTTGGCATTAAGACACTGAAGATGTGTTTCCTGCAAAGGGACTTCTCAAGACATCTGTTTCCCAACCCTGCTCAAGCTAACCTCACCCGACCCTGATCATCCCCTGGTCCAGCAATGATGGCAGCACTTCGAGTCATCATCCTGTGCTGAAGCCTGAAGAGTCAGTGTCTTGGGTCCGGTACTTTTATGTGTAATTATGCTGCCACCTCCTTCCGACTGGCAACATCCTGAGGACCAATTCTTGTGTTCTCTCTCCCTGCCAACCCCAAATTGTGCAAAGATCCATCTCTGCCCTTAAGAGGCTCTTATCCAGTGACACTCTTTGTCTGCCAGCTAAAGGACTGAAACTCAAAACCATATATATGGTCTTTCAAGTTGTCATGCGCATCTAGCCCTGTGTCGACCCTGGGCTCTGGCAGTAACCCTCCTCAACCTTCAAATTCACAGAACACCGTGATCTTAATAAGTACATTGACATCCTGCTAAACCCTTCTGGCTATCTCTGAATCTTGTCTTAGGACATAAGCAGTGCTCTCTTTTCTCCCCTGGGTGGTACCAACAGGAAAGCCTATTAGCCAAGCAGTGGCTATGACAGGGAGGTTATTTGCCTTTTGTAAAAACAAGAGAAGCCACCGGGCCCTAAGCCTCCACCCTGAGCAGACTGGTAAGAAAGGAAGTGGGTCACAATGAACACAGGAGCTTCTGTGTTTTGCATTAGGACGGGGAAGTCAGGAGCTGAAATTCCTGATTGCGGTGAAGCAATCAATCTGTCCAGCTGGCTGGTCTGTGTTAAACGAGGATTTTTCCAACTGGAATGAGTCAAAAGGCAAAGGAGAGACTCTATGACAAGCCTAGAACAGACAACCTGCTGGCCACAGTCTTTGCTTCAGCACCATGCTCTGCTTTGTGTTCGACACAGACACTGTGGAAGGTATTGAGCAATGTCAGGGCTGATCTCGTGAACCTTCTGTTCGGGCTGAATTAGGACAGATAAACAAAGGCAACTTTATGGAGAACATGTCTACATCTGCACACCACACACACAAGCACACTCACTCATACACAAGCACACACTACCACTTCCAAAGACATGGTCAAGGGAGGAAGCAATGACTTCTTACTGTAAGAACCTGACAAGGCCAGGCATGGTGGCACACGCCTGTGACCCCAGCATGGTGGCATATGCCTGTGATCCAAGCACGGTAGCACACGCCTGTGATCCAAGCACAGTGGCACACGCCTGTGATCCCAGCATGGTGGCACACACCTGTAATCCCAGCACGGTGGCACACACCTGTGATCCCAGCACAGTGGCACATGCCTGTAATCCCAGCACAGTGGCACATGCCTGTGATTCTAGCATGGTGGCATACGCCTGTGATCCCAGCACTCGAGAGTCCAAGGCAGGGGAATCACTGCACGTTTGAGCCAGCCTGGTCTACAGAGACCTTGATTCAAAAAAGGAGAAACAAAGAAAGACAACAAAAATGGCAGGATTTTAAAAATTAAAATAAAAAACAAGGACCAGGCGGTGGTGGCATACTCTAGCACTCTGGAGGCAGAGGCAGGCAGAGCTCTGTGAGTTCGAGTCCAGCCTGGTCTACAGAGCAAGTTCCAGGATAGCCAGGGCTACACAGGGAAATCCTATCTCAAAAGATCCCCCCTCAAGCAAACAACAAATAAACTAACAAAATGACTAAAGAGTCCAGGATGTTAGAAGACAGTAGAGAGCTTGCTAGCATTCAGGAGGCCCCGGGTTCAATCCCCAGCAGCAAGATAAAAATCACTAAAGAAATGGTAACAATTTTACAAGAAGAAGCAGTCTGAGCCTGGGCATAATTGATATGTGCGATTTGGATTCCAGACTGCTTCCCTTCTGTGTACTACCGGCAGATAGTACACTATGCTGTGGGATAAAGGTCCCTGCTATTCAGACCTGAAGGCTAAGAACGAGCAGCAGGGAGAAACGGGAGAAAGCCTGGATTCAGTGTGGCTTCGCTAATGATGATTAGAGGCTTCATTTTAATCTCCTTATCCTCCTGCTTTCTGCCTCTTGTCTTTCCTCCCCCTCCTCTCCCTTGTTTGCTGCTTCTGTTTATTTAGGTAGTCCTGTATTTCCTAGCACTGTGCCTGTGGACAGTTTGCTCGAGCTGAGCCTCTGTCTTCTGGTTGTCACATACAGTGCCAGCCCCACAGGGTCGCGCTGATGATTTAATGAGATGCGCATCTGTCATTTGCTGCTCTGGTTTCTGTGCTTATATCAACCATGGTACTATTGCTGAGGACCTTCTAAGTGCCAGGCCCTTTGCAAGCACTACAGACACAACAGGGCATCCAAACCCAAGGCCCTGGTCTCTCGGATTTAACAGCCCAGCCGGATCAGAGGCAGAAGTGAAACTATCATGAGGTTTTATGTATCGTTTCAGATCAAATCGCTTCCCTACCTGCCTGAGTGAGCAGCTGGGGAGAAACCCAGCTGTGGCTGGGTTATGAGGTTTGGAATTGAGGTAGGCAAGCGTTTAGGTATTTCAAGGCATGAGCTAAGGATATTGAGACTTTGCCAGAATCTCCTGCAGGCGACTCCATCCATTTCACGGCAGAAGGATGGGGAGGGTGACCTGGTATTTATTAAGTCAAATCCCTGGGTTTCTTACACCAGGATTTGACTTAATAAATGTTACAGTCCTTGGGGGTAACCCCCACTTTAGGCCCTGACCCCTCCTTTCCCTCTAGAGAGGGAAATTGGGGATCAGAGCTGTGAACACGATTCTTACAAAATGCTCCCTCCCGAGCGACTCACCAGCAGCCCTGCCCTGGTCTTCCTTCTTACCCATCACTGTTTACATGCTCTCTGAAAGTCAGGTGCCAAGAGGCAGCTGCTGTTTGTGGTCTGTTCTCCCCAGATACAGCAACATGGGCCTCCTACGCTGGGCTGCCATTGGCTAACAAGAAACCAGACCAGACTCCCTCCCCACTCCAGCCAGCAAATAGAGAGGGCACAGGAAACACCTGGAGGAGAGGGCAGCTGGCAAGGAGTGCCGCCCAAGAGAAAAAAGGGTTTGGGGATGTAGGGCTGGGGGAGGGGCCCAGTGCTTAATTGCTCTGCTCTTGGCATCCACCAGCTGCTGAGAACTGACAGCTGAACAGCTCGAGTGCTATTGCCCCACCCCACCCCC
>LOJH01002830.1:10418-23759 GCA_001685095.1 Ellobius talpinus
ACACACACACACACACACACACACACACACACACACACACACACACAAAGAGAACATTCCTCTCGGGCACCAGCTTTCATAGTACCAGGACAAGAACAATCATACAGAAAGACTCCTTCGAGGGCTTTTCATATCTTCACCCCAGCCTCTGATTTTGAGCCTCTTATTTGAACCAGAGGTCCAAGCATGAAAACAGAGCCCCCGAGGAAGGAATGAGCCCATGTTCTATGTAAGCTCCTTCACGAGTGCAAGTCCATGTATTCGTAAGCTCATTCGTCCAGATTCCCACCCCTCTTTGCTCATTCACTGCTTGTTATCTCAAGCTGTGGTTCAGAACTGAGCAATCTGAACTGAAACAATCAAAGGAAGCTCTGCCATCATTGTCCACCCGGAAGATGTTGGCTCAAGTGAGACTGTGCACCCTGCATGCACAGGTAGGCAGACTCAGCTTATGGAGCTCCCTCGCCTTTCTTAGAAAAATTTCCCAAAGGCAAAAAGTCTCTTTCAGCCCCAGAATGGGAAGACAGGAGAACAGGAGCAGGCCCTGCAACTGCCTGTGGGCATGAGTGGTTATTTTGATCTTTTCACTCCGCTGCCAGTGTGCTGAGGCCTGCTCTGCACAAAGTGCTAGACCAGCACACAAGGTAGAATAGAAAATAAAAGACCATGGCTCCTGTCGTGGAGATGCCTGTGGTGACAGCTGGAGAAAGGCCCCAAACTTGTAGATCCGCCATACATTGGCACAAAACAATATAAGAAGTGTTACCAGAAGCTGGGGGTGTAGCTCAGGTGGTAGAGGATTCAACTGGTAGACGTTCACTTGGCAGCATGAAGCCCTTGGTTTAATCCCCAGCACATAAGCTAGGAATGGTGGTACACACATGTAATCTAGCCCTCAGAAAGTAGAGGCATGAAAAGAAGTTCAAAGTCATGGCTAGCTACATATTGAGTTCAAGGCTAGGCAGGACAACATGAGACTGTCTCAAAAAAAATGCAGACTAACTGCATTTAACAATGTTCAAACAACAATGGAATGTGTATGCATCATAAAGGACTGAAGCAAGGCTGTGTTCTGAGAGTATGGACATTTTTCCTGAGCCCTGAGCTAAGAACACATATACAGCAGATGGTGGAGTTATTCAGGGCAGGTAACAGAAGAGGCAGTAGAGGAAGGAACAAGCATACACTCTGCTTTAAGACCATGCCCACCCTCCCCTTCTGGTCATGAGGGCTTTGCTTTCTTCCTCTGTGGTCAAGGTCATTGTATCTCAGAGAGCTTGGGACCATGGCGTTGCAAGGCATCAGACCTAGTGCCTGAGTATACAGGGCAGGTGCTCAGACTCCAAAAGAAAGAACCCCTGTGCCACGCAAACACTGACAAAGGAAAAAAGGACTTTCACACAGGGCTTTAGTGCAGGGGTTCTCAATCTACGGGTTGCGACCCATTTGGCAAACCTCTATCTCCAGAAATATTTACAATTCAGAACAGTGGCAAAATTAGTTATGAAGTAGCAACAAAAATAATTTTATGGTGGGGAACAACACAAGGGACTGAATTAAAGGGTTGCAGTGTTAGGAAGATTGAGGACCCCTGCTCTGGAGAAACATAAACCCGAAAAGATGTGACAAGATGAAGAGTCCTGGCCTTGGATTTACTGCCATCTCACAGGTTTAGAATGGCAAAGAAAGGTAACAGGGGAAAAATGACACAGTGAAATAGAATCTGTGCTTGTCCCAAGATGCTGGATGGGCAGGAAGTGGGGCACAGGAGCCCCAGCAGAGGCTGCCAGGGTGCTTGGGGGAACAGGGCAAGATCTGGACTCTGTGCTGTCAGGAAATGCGACAGGTTTCAGAGATTCCCCCATTCCATCTGGAAACAGAACCGGAATTGTGAGAGTGGCTTACACAGTGAGTTGCCTTAAAATTGAGAAAGCCAAGACCCACAGCAGGGAAGGCACAAGATGCGGGTGCCAAAGACCTCACCATCACTGCTATTTCCTACCAGCCTGGCAGAGAGGCCTCCCATTTCTCCAGGGCTATTCCCACGACCTAGCAGCTAGTCCAGATCAGCTGTGGAGAGGAAACTGTTGGGGACTGAACAGGGTGCTGCAGCTAATCAGCCTTCAACAGCCAAAGTCAGAGTCCTTCCCCGGAGCTGCCTGGCCTTCTTTCCTGGTGATTACTGTGTGAATGTACTTAGGGAGTTAATGGATAACTAAGGCTTATTATGATGTATCAATAATAGGCTCTTAAGTCCTGAGAGACAGCAAGATTCAAAGCCCTAAATTTTCTTAATAAGATGTGGTCACAGGCTCCCAGTGAGTTCCAGATATTTTGAGCTGAAACGCACTAATAATGACCAATCCTGAATGGGCTTCATTTTCTTTTTTAAAGATCATCTCTGATCTAAATTATTTTCATCTGCCTTTCTCCACTCCGGTCACCTACAACTTTCACTCCCCGATCAGTATTCACCAGCACCTGCTAAGGACCAGACAGCGGTCAGGCAAGGACCTGAATGCGTTCTAGCTTCCCACAGATTCCAAGTTACAAGGACCAGTGGTGAGGAGTGAGCCTCCTGAGAACCCAGAGGAAAGCCGTGAATTGTGAATCCTGCCAAGGAGATGTCACAGAGAAGTTGCCTGAGGTGTGAGTTGACCAGGAATCAATGGGTGGACTGAAGAAGATGGTGCATTCCTTGGGCAAAGATTCAAGGACCACAGTCCCTTTCACAGGTGAATGGGCACCAGCTAAACATGAACGAAGCTGCTTCCCACGTCCTGGGGGAAGCAGAGGTAGGCCCCTGTGTATCTTTAGCTCCATTAGGAAGGAGTCAGAGGTGCCTCTCTGGAGATCAGGACCTGTCAGTCTACCGGTAATGTCCTCAACACAGAACCTTCCTCCTCCTGTGAGGGCTGGAGAAGGAACCCCCACCTCTTCATTTCTGGATGCATCAGAAGTCATACCCCAGGGTCCTATGCATATATATTGTCAAAAAAGTGAAACAAAACAAACAGCAAACAAAAACCCATGGACTGGATGGGATGTAACTGAGATGGGAGAGTGCTTGACTAGCATGAACAAAGCCCTGGGTTTAATCCCCAGCCTATGTTTATAATCCCAGTACTTAAGAGACACAGATGGGAGCACCCTTGGGTACATAGCCAATCCCAGGCCAGCCAGGGATACCTGAGACTCTGTCTCAAACAAACAAACAAACAAACAAACAAAGCCACAGTGTATCATGGTCTCTTTTGCATGATGACAGTGGACTAGAGCCAAGGACTGGAGGCCCTTTTCTAACAAGGCTTGGGCTCACTCTCCAGGCTTGCTCCAGCCTCTACCCAGCTGTCCTCACTCATTTACTGCCTGATGTCCATCAGAGTTTAAACGCCCTCTCCCCGAGTGCTGGTAAATAAAGCAGCACTTATTCAACCCAGGCAGCTGTTACTGCCTCTTATCTGATGTACTCCAGACAGGCTGTCCGGCTTAGTGGACAAGGGTTGAGCTGAGGCCCGCCCTTGTTTGTGGGAATGAGGGTGGTAAAGTGGTAGGGCCGGGTTTCTCTGGGAAAAAAAAATAACTTGGAACTTTTGATAGCCAGGCTATCAAAGCAGGGGAAAGGCCACGCATCCAGGGCACAGTCCTGCTAGAGATCATTATCCCAAGGCTTGGCAGCCTCTCAGACTGAACAGAAATGGTTTCTCTGCCAACTCTGCAAAGACATAGTATGGAAACAAAGCCAGAGAGCTCAGGCTTGCCCAACTCACCTTCCCCATTTATTTCCTTTCTGAGAAGGGAGAGCATGTGGGTGTGAGTCCACAGACAAGGAAAGTTGCTATTGGAGAACCCCTTCCCCACCCACTCTGTGTGTGAATTAGCACGTAGCTGGTTTGATATTAATCCACAAGCAGGCCCATAGAGCCAGCCAGCCTGGTCAGGGGCCCAGTGGGTAGCAAGAGCACCGTGGTTTTTCCAGGAAAATGGCAGAGGTCATCCAATCAGTGTGCCTACTTTCAAGTTACCCTTGTCAGGGTTCTAGAAGTGGACTTTCAAACAAAGGCTGAAGGAGAGGCTGCAGGATTGTATTAACTGCAGTCACATCTGAAGATACTAGCAGATTCTATTACTTTGACACTGACCTCTAGATCAATTCAGGGCCCTTGAGAGATGAGGTTAACTTCCATTAGCAATGGGAATTCTTATTCACTGAGTAGTAGAACTAGTCTAAGCAAGAGGTAGGGTGAATGCCATCTTTGTGACTTGTTGAAATGGGCTGCATTTGAAATCCCACTCCAAACCTGGGGAAACTAAACCATGCTGGCCACTTGCCCCAGGCTGCCCAGTCAGTGGCCAGGGAGTAGACCTGAAATAGACTCCCCTGGCTCTTATGTCTTCATTCTCAACTTCCATGCATGTGCACCTCATTGTCTTTGGGGATGGGAACCCTAGCAGGCAGCAGTGTGATGCAAGCTAGAGATGAACCCCTGACTCCATTCCCACCTTAGTGACCTTTCGGTTCACCTAGTTGAAAAGAATGATGGTAATGGTTCTCATTTGGCCTCCAGTGTCTGCCAAGGTGGCAGGCAAGGATGGTTTAGACTGAGGAAAAGAACAGGGACATTTAGGGACATTTAATCTAATATATATAATCTTCTCTCCTCCTCCCCATCTCTCTCCCCTCCTCCCTCTCCTCTCCCCTCTCCATCTCTTTCTTTCTGAGACAGAATCTTACTCTGTAGTCCAGGCTAGCCTCATGGTTATCCTTCTGCCTCAGCCTTCCAAGAGCTAGGTTTATAACATAATTCACCATGCGCAGCTCACTCTGCTAATTTCTAAGACAAGAAAAACTGAATGACTTTCCAAACTTAACAAGTTACTTGCAGAAAAGAATTACAAACCATATATTTTCCCTCTCAACCACAAACTCTATTGCAAAAATTTCATGGGGTCAGGAATGCTGATGCTGACCTGGGAACCAGGACTCTTGAGTCCTCAGTATCCTTTCTCACCAAACGCTACAGGAACCAGTGCCAGACCCACAGAAGTGTTTTCTTCCTCCTGGGGCTTGTTTTTGGCAGCATCAAGGCCTCCTCCACCCAAACCTTATCAGAAGCCAGGATGGACGCTTAATCTACAGCTGCCAGCGTCTTGCCCAGACTCTCTGGGGAGGGACATTATCATCCCCAAACAGCTGACCACGCACAGGACTCTAGGCTGCCTTGGTTTACCGAGTTGCAGGGAAGCTGAAAGGCTAGTTTTAGATCCCAGGAAAAGCAACTACCTGTTACTCCATTCAGAGCCCTGAGACAACCCAGAAGCTAGTAGTTGTTCTCTGCTCCTACTGATACTGGTAAGGTCCAAAAGAAGTACCACCTTCCTGGATCACAGAGCCCTCTTATATAAATGGAGTGGCCATTATTAGCCTACCAAGAACCAGAAGCAACCCCAAGATCAATCTGCCATCCTGTGGCTTCCCTGACAAAGATGGGGTTGACCCGTCGTCCTGTTGGCCTCCAGATAACCTTCCCTGGATGTCATTAAGCCTTCCACTAAATGATGAAATGTCCCTTAGAATTGGGGCCTTTTAGAAAACAAGAAGATAGATGTAGACTTTTAATTGAATAGTCCAAAAGAATAGAATGCCAAAGATGAGCAGACATTCCTAGATCCTAACCCTGTCCTTGCATCCGAATAGAGAGGAACAAATGAAGGACATTCCTGTGGTACTCCTGACATTAGCGGGTTCCAGTATTCCATTCATAACACAGATGTACTGACTGCCCCTGCCCAGGCCCCTGACTCCCTTTCTCTCCTCACATGTAGGATATAAGCACCCAGTTTCCCGGCCTAACTCTGATCAAGAACACTCAGGACAAGCTGCATGTTTGTGTACAAAATTGTGGAGTAGGAAATGAGATGATGCTTAAAAATTTAGAGCAGCTCACTTTGGGCCAAGAAAAAAATGTGCCTGTAGCCTTAGTGGGGAGCTGAGTCTTTATCAAAAATCTAGGAAAGACCCCCAAATCAAGCATGACAACTTATTATTCTTGCATAGATCCTCTCCATGCGGTCAAAAGTAGTTTACAAGAGTAACAAGTCATGGGTTCTCTCACCGTGGGCTCTCAGAATAACTGCTTTCCAGCTAACTTATACCAGTGGCATTAAGCTATGTGTGGTTCCCGGTAGACAGATCCTGGGATCCAATTGTTCTTGTCTAACAAGGCAAGAATGGTAGTTCATAACAGCCAAGGTGACAAGAGCATTACTAGGAATGGCAGTCTTGCCTTGACCTGTGACAAGGGTCATTCTCTGCTCACCACTAGAGTTCTGTGAGAAACAGTGTGTTTTAATTATTTTTCATAGTCATTGATGATATAGTCAAGTCACCACATATCTACAAGGGGATTGGTTCCAAGACCATTGCAGATACTCAAGACTCCTCTATAAAATAACTTAACAGCTTTATCTGAGTATCCTCCCACATAGTTTAAATTAGAAGATGGTTTACAATGCCTAATACATTGGAAATAGTTAGACTATACTGTTTCTGGAAGGGCAAAGGAAATTCTGTACCTGCCAGGTAAAGATGCTGCCACTGTGGGCCTAAGGTCACAGCATATGACTGGATGTGCTCAAATTGGGACCCACAGACGACCTGTGGGGTGCTAGGAGGAACATCAGTGGGATGCCAGGAGGAACATCAGTGTGCTCACGTGTGATTGCAGTTACATCACATGGGCTGGTATGCTTAGTGTGTGACAAATCAACACTTTGTTTTTTGGAACTTCCTGAATTGTTTTCCTGTATAATTTCCAGCCACGGTTGGCTGCTTCCACAGCCGTGGACACAGAAGGCCAGCTCCACAGACGAGCTGAATGGCCAAGGATGAAGTATGGACTAGGCTGCTGAATGTCCAGTCAGCATATTTTTAGAGATTCATGAGAATAGTCATTAAAGTAGGGAGCTCCCTCCTGGAGTAGGGGGAATGCACGGGAGTGACATCACCACACACCTAGGTTATCTTCTGTAACATCTGCACGCTACAGACGGACCCAGGGCAACTGATGAATACCACAAAACACAAAGAAAGGGTTTGGATTTGAGAGGGAAATGCCCATCGGCGGTATGGAATGTTACCTTCTCTACACCACACATAATCTGCTACATTTTTATTAAAAACAAAAGTGTACATATGTCCATAAAGCTGTACAGTCTTCCATATAAAAACGCTATTATACAACTAAGTAACCTTTGTCTTCTCTGTCAGATTAGCTTACAATCGTGCCACTATTACTTATTTTTACTTAATAAGAGAGACAGGCCTGCTCAACAGTCCAGCTCTGGGGGTTTTGTCATTTTTAAAGTGAACATCGACAAGAAAGAACAGATCTCAGCATGAGACCAGGTGGCTGCTTCTAAGAAGGCAGGGATCTGTTTGTGGACAAAACACGAGAACCATCTGCAACAATTCACAGCTTTGTTTAAACCCACAGCTTTCGGGTCTGTGGGCCCAGAGTTAACTTTAAAGCAAGAGATGAAGCCGCCTGGGAAGGCTGTGCAAAGCTGGGAGTGCCAGAGCAGGCTGGGCAGAGTGTTTGGTAAATAGCACCTTTGAGTAGAAACTGAGGAGTTAAGAAACCCAGGAAACGGGATGCCATGGCAGTGGAGAGAAATGGGGCAGGGGGGGGCCTCCTTAAGGAGGTGACCAGCTGGCTCTAACTCTGTCCGTCCTTCAGTTTGAGAGACTGGAGGCCTTCTGAGGCCCCCTCAGCACTGTCACTGAACCTGAAGGAAAGCCATTTCTTCCCAGTGTTTTCCAAAATTTCCCCCAACCCAGAACAGTAAATATTGCACACATCTACAGACAAATTTGGATTTTACTGAGAGAGACAACCTCCCCCACAGGTGCTCTGAGCACCAAGGAGATAAAGCAGTGCCCAAATTGTGGCTTAGTGGCAGCCCTCCAAGAATACCAGGTAGTCCTGTAGGGCACAGGCACTCTCTGCAGCCCAGGAAGATCGCTCTCGGCAAGGCCCACCACCAGCCAGAACCCCTAGGAGAATAGGAAAGGCAGGCCCCTAACACCCACCAGGGCACCAGGAGGGGCTGGGAGGCCCAGTCTCGCAGTTTCCTGGGACTATTGCACAGTGATTGCGAACTCCTGTCCTAGGAAATAGTGCCCTCCAGGACCCAACCACATGAAAGGGGGGAAAGGAGGAACGCGAGCGAGTCTGGAAGGGAAGGCAGCAAGAAAAGACCTGCAGTTCCCTGGAGCTTTGAACCACCTCTCAAAGGAATAATGGTAGCAGCATTCGGACTTTCACGTGGTTCCCAAAAGGAAGGTTTAGGAAAAAATGAGGGGGGGAAATCCTCTTTGGGTCCCAAAATTCCATTGCAAATCACCCCTAAATTATTCGCCATGCAAGCATACGAAGCAGCGCAGTGCAGAGTGAAGGTTTGTGCCATTCCCCTCCATCTATACCCAAAGTCTTTGCGCACCTGCCTGACATCCCACCCTCCAAAAATGGTCACAGATTCCTGGCTGGGAAACCTTTCCAGGCCCCTGAGGATAGAATCAGAAACAAAACAAGACTTCAAGAAAACCTGCTTAGAACAGAAGGAACAAGGAGAGGTCTTTCACTCTACTCGGGGTCTCAGCAGAAAAACAAAAGAAGATCAGGCAATGTAGTATTATTTAAGACCAGGCTTGAATGCCCCTGAGTAAGAGAGGAACCAGGTAGACAGGCATCCCAGCTGGGACAGTAACCCAGGGCAGAGCCTGACCCCTCTCATTCACAGTTACTAACCTTGCTTGCTCCCTTTTACCACCTCCTGGGGGATCAGCCAAGAATCCCCCTTTACCTTGGCTAGGCCAATCCCCAAACCACTCCCCTAGGCAAACACTGGCTCACAGATTCAATAACAGTTCTTTCCAAAGGCACCTGGGGAGGCCACTTCCAAGCAGCTCCCTTTAAGGATTTTTTTCTTTAAAAAAAATCGTTTGGTTTTTTTTTCTCTGCTTTTCTTAAAAAAAATAACATGTATAAATAGCTCTTCATTTAAAAATACAGTTCCCCAGGTTGAGGTATACGGTGGCCTGTTGTCACGGCAGCATGAGTACAGTAGAGTGCCCGGGTAGGGTGACTCCTCCTTAGCTCGACACAGCCATCACATAGTTCTTCGAGGGGCTGCTCCGGCCCAGCATCATTTGGTTCTTGCAAGTGAGGAGCCCATAGGAGGCAGCCACGGGGGCCTCCTCATATAGGACACAGATGGAACCATCCTCCCCGATGCGGTAGGACACTTCATAGGGATCAACCCACAGGGTCAGCTCACTGGGCAGCAGCCGGTGAAGCTGGGGCTGGCTGAGTCCAATCTGGCTGGCCACCTTGCTAATGATGGGGTCCATCTTGTGGTTGATGCGGATGCAACGGTAGCCAGAGCCTTTGGATGGTTTCTCTGGAAACCAGTGGTGTTTGTAATGATCTGTAGAAGAAGAACGAGAGGGAGATGCCTGGTTAGAAAACATTGTCTCTGATCTTTACCACAAGTGGAGGATGAGGGTAGAGGGCCCGGAGAGGGGGAAGGGCTCAGTGACAGTATTTCAGAGACTCTCCTTAAACTCCCCCTGCCACTTAGAACGACCCCTGGGCCCTTCCCAAGTGCATGCACATTGAAAGGCAGCCAGAGCTTTCAGGTAGGTGCTCTCCCAGTGGTCAGGGATATTTTTGGCACAATCCAGCTTAAGGAAAGAAGGACTAGTATGAACAGGCAGGGCCTCTTAAGACCCAAACACTGAAATTTCAAAGTTCAGTAAGCGGCCAACATTTTTGGGTGTCCAGCAAGCCACCAGGCCTCCCATCCCTCCCCCAGCAGAAGAGTTATGAGACCTTTCGCAAAGGGAAGGGAAGAAAAACGGTTTTGTTTTGATGAAACAGCTGTTGGTTCTCAGATCTGTGCCAACATGTTGAGAGACTGCTATCGCTGCCCAAGGCAACCAACCAGCTGTAACAGCTGGGGACAGAGGCGAAAGGGCTGCTTATCACTCCTCCACCTCCTTGCCTCACACCCTGCCTTCATAACATGCCCCCCCAAGCAGGCTAGGCTACTGGGCTCTTTTCTGTACTACAATAGGTGGCAGATGGCGAAGAGGGACCAAAAGAAAATAATACAAAGGGGGCCCAGATTACAACTTCCAGCGGGTAAACAAGCGGCAGAATGGTCCCGCACAATAGTAGGCACAGGGCTACAACAACAGTGACTCGGACTCGAGTTGTTGAAAGTTCAATTGCGCATAAAGTCGCATAGCTTGGCCGGATTCGTGGCCCACAGCATCCCTCGAGGGTCTGGGGGTCTCCAAGATTCAGAGAAGGAAGTGAGTTCGGACTCTGAGCGCAGACACTGACTGGCTTTTCCCATGGTGTTCTTAGGGCCTCGGAATGTACTGAAGGAAGAGGGTCAGCACCCCGGGAGCGAGGCGGGGACTGGAGGGCGGGGAGGCGGAGACCTAAGCCAAGGGACGGAGGGACCACAGGCGTCCTCGGAGATTAGAGCAAGGTTTCTGAGGCCCGCAGCTGCTCGAGTAGGGGGTCTGCGTCGCAGAAACAGCGGGGAAAGACATCCCAGGCAAGGAGGGGCCGCGCCCCGGTGGCTTTGGGACCCCGACGAGTGCTCACCGGTCAATGCATCCTGGAGCGCCCTGCTGAACACCTTGAGTCTCTGCTCGCTCACGCAGCCCCGCGTCCTCAGGAGACTGGAGAGAAAGCCGACGGCTGCGGCGATCTCGGGGAGCATATCGGTCCTCTTCCCGTGGCTCATGTCGGGCGACTGAGGAAGAAGCTGTACTATTAAGAGAAGGACGGTCCGGCTGCCGCTCGGGCTCTGCCCGGACTTTGCCCGGGCTGCGCCTTTCATACCGCTCGCGGAGGCGGGGAGCCGCAGGAGGCGCCCATTGGCCGAGGCTGGCGGATGGGGGCGTGTTCTCCCGCTGCCCCGCCTCCCTCTCCTCCGCCCTCGCTCGCCCCCGCCCTCCTGCTGGCCTGCTCGCCCGCGCCTCCCGGGCGCTGAGGTCATCGCTCACTGACGTCAGTATTGGGAACCAGCGCAGGACTCCCGAACGGTGGGAGGCGGGCGGGAGAGGGCCTAGGACTGGGCAGAAGAAGCGCACTACATCGGGCATGCCCGGACGTCGCCTCTGCTTAGTGCCAAGGCAGCGGTTGCCTGCCACCTCCTCCAGGGTGCCCTCGCCGATGCTACTTCTCCCACGCTTCCCGATACAGACACCCTGGCGCCTGGTCATCTCTGCCACTCTTCTCCCAGCTGGTCGGAACCGGCTCCTTATGTTTTTGGCAATGGGGATTGTATTCTATTTGCTTCCATAATAATTCCACCTCCCCCAACAATTCTGTTCTTCCTCTTCATCAATTTCCTAAAAGCAATCAACTCTCACTGTTCAGTGTCGCGGTGGGAAGAATGTTGAGGAGAGACTTCTGTCCCAAGTTCTCACTTTCCTTTAAATGCCTTTTGCAAANAAAAAAAAAAAATAGATTGGTGTGAACTGTTTTCCTTCAACTCCCTGCTCCTCCCTCTTCACTGGTCTGTCTTCCTTCCTCTTTGTGGACTGAGACTTTTGTAAACACTAGCTCACCAGGAGAAAGGCTTAGGAGCTGGCTTGTCTACACTCGGGCCTGAAGGACTGGTTCCAGGAAGCTAGGCAGACTACTGAATGGCCAACTTGTCACCCACACCTCTGAGCCAAGCACAGGGTCTGGCCTGCAACAAGCCCGTGTTTGTTAAATGAACCATAGCTTGTGTAAAATCTGGGTTTGTTTTTCATTTTTGAGTTCTAAGCCACCTTCGAGAATCAGTGCCCGCCTTCTTCTCTACCTGCCCCCTGCCAGAGACACCAGCTTCCCTGCCTGGGCTCTCTGTGCCGGTTCCCTCCCGAGTCCCACTTCCCTTTTATGTCCACGCTCTATCCGTAGCTGTCCCTTTTGGGGCTCTGCCTGTTGGTTCTTACAGAGCGCTATACACTACAGCCAGAATAGAATCCAAAATGCTGTGGCATCTCCAGAGAGACACCTAGATAGCACTATGCAGCAGCATCGTCCCCAAGTCAGGATTTAGTTTCTAGAATTGTTTACTTTGCAACAGGATCTCACTGTGTATCTCTGACTGACCTGGAACTCCATAGGTAGACCAGGCTGGCCTCTGCCTCTCTGAGTACTGTGATTAAAGGTGTTTGCTACCATACCTAGCCTTAGAATTGATTTCAGGGTTGGGGCTGCCTTTCCTTCCCGCCTCCCATCCTCACATCTGGGCTCTTAATCTATAATCCAATAAGGATTTAGGTTCTAGAATTATGTGCTGTTTGTTTTGAAACAGGGTCTCACAGTGTAACTCTGGCTGGCCTAAAACTCTGTACATAGACCAGGCTGGCCTCTGCCTCTCTGAGTACTGGAATTAAAGGTGTTTGCTATCATAGCCAGCCTTAGGATTGATTTCTGATAACACTGAACATCTTACATCAAGAGCTAGTTCCAGGACAGGCTCCAAAGCTACAGAGAAACCCTGTCTTGAAAAACCAAAAAGAAAAGAAAAAAATCATTTAAACTGCCCTTAAGTTGTTGATAGCACCAGGCGTGGTGGTGCACACCTTCATTCTGAGCACTAGGGAAGCAGAGGCAAATCTCTGTGAGTTCAAAGTCAGCCTGTTATACATAGAAAGTTCTAGACCACCTAGGGCTACATAGTGAAATCTGATCTCAAACATCAATGAAAACAAAACAAAGGGGAAAAGTCACCTAAGTTGATGGGAGCCTTTAGAAGCTTCCTTTTCCTGCCATGCACTGCCTCCTCTCCTTGGAGTGCTTGGGACATCAGGAAAAGGAGAATGGCCCCCTCTCCCTTCTGCTATTCTTGCTCCTTTTCTTCTTCCTCATCCTTTCATTTCTTCTTCTACCTCCATCCCTGGGTTGGATGGTGAATAGAAGTGCTGACATATCGTGTGACCATGACTCCACAGACACGCTCACTGCTCACCAGTGCTGTGGTGATAACAGAGGCGAGGATGGCTTCCAGCTACGCTTTATCTGCCCCAGAAACTTCAGTGCCACATGACCCCAGACTGCTTTTCCTCTGGTCTTGGTTGGCCATTCCATCCATTAGTCTGGCCTACCTCTGTGGCCCCTTGAAGAATGGCGTGGCTTTCCAAACTGCCCTCCTTAGGCCAACCCAAGGACTGGGTCCTTCTGTCCTGACCTTGTCTATGGGGATATCACACGGGCCTCTCTCTCTCTCTTTCTCTCTCTCTCTCTCTCTCTCTCTCTCTCTCTCTCT
>LOJH01002830.1:28594-41137 GCA_001685095.1 Ellobius talpinus
AGAGCTAGTTCCAGGACAGGCTCCAAAGCTACTGAGAAATCCTGTCTCAAAAAACCAAAATAAGTAGATAGATAGATAGATAGATAGATAGATAGATAGATAGGCAGGCAGCCGGTGCTGTTTGCTCTGTCCATCTTGTTTTGATGATCAATGACCCTGATGGGCCATAATGTGGCTTGTGAAAGGACTGTGATTCACTGGCTCCATCGTGGAGATTAGTGCACATGGCTTGGAGCCACACTGCTGGGTTCCAGTCCTAGCTCTGTGCTCTCAAGCAAGTCATCAGGGCTTCCAGTGTGCTCATCTGCCAAATGGGGCTCATAACAGCTGCTCTTACTTCAGCCTTGTCAGAGGATGAGAGAGTTTACAGCGCCTAGAATACTGCCTTCCCCATAATAATCAGGGCATGACACTGGCACTTTTAAAATGGCTTAAGGAATTTTATTTATTTATTTATCTGTAAGGGTGCTGTGTGGCTATGCCACTATTAGCACTTTTTGCAATTTGGTTGTTGAGGAAGGGTCAGGACATGCTATCCATTAATACTTTTATTACTTATTTATCTACTTATTTATTTCATTTAGACAGGGCTCATGTCTAAGAGGGCTTCAAACTTTCCATGCAACTGAGGATGAGCCTGAACTTCCTGATCCTCCTACCTTGCTTCTTAAGTGCTGCAATTACAGGCTTTTGTCACCATGACCAGCTTGTGTAGTACTGGGGATCAAACCCACGGCTTCTGAAGACGAGGCAAGCACTCTTCCACACGCTTACCTTCAGCTCCCTGCTTATGGAGAAAGGGTCCCACCTTGTGTCCTAGTCTGATCTTGAACTCCAAACAAAGAAACTCTCCTCCTAAACCTGGCTTCCAGGCTAGGGGATGAGCTAGGGATGGGATGTTGATCTTCCTGAGCATAGGGCTGCTTACTGACGCTCCACCAGCAATACATCTCTTTCTAGAAACTTCTGTTCCCAGGTGCTGAGGTAGGCGTGGGAGCCAACACTCCAGCTGTGGTTTGTCCTTTGCTGCCTCTAAGACTCTGGAACAGCTTAAAGTACTGAATCACGTGGAAACAAGGAATAATGTCAGTGTGAGTTTATATTATGTTAAATATTAGAAATTAATAATGACGAAGGGAGAGAGGATAATATGTGTTAAATCCCTAAATCTATATCTCTCAGCATCCAGGAAACCAAGACAAAGGAGAAATCAATGCAATCTATGGCTTTATTGTGAAGCATAAGAAAACACTCAAATTAGTCTGCTAAAATACCCAGAGCAAGGCTGAAGCTCGAAAATGCTGGTTGTTTTTCCGGAGGACCTGAGTTCACTTCCCAGTACCCATGTTGGGTAGTTTATAGTCTATAACTTCAGCTCCAGGGGATGCCTCATTGAGCATCTGCACACACACACACCCTAAAACTAAAAAAAAAAAATTTAAATACTCAGGTCAGTGATATGGTTCAGTGGGGTAAAGGTGTTTGCCACCACACATGATACACTGAGTTTGATACCTGGGACCCACATGGGAGAAGGCGATAACTCACTCTTGCAGGTTTTCCTCAGGCCGTCACACATGTGCCACGACTTGCACGTACCCCCCACTGCACCCACAATAAATTAAAAATAAATGTAATAGAAAGAAAGAAAGAAAGAAAGAAAGAAAGAAAGAAAGAAAGAAAGAAAGAAATTGTGTGAAACCCTCTACCTCGTTGGAATATCAGAGCCAAGGAATCTAAAGCTACCCTCAGCTGGCTTTAACATCATCCTCAATTAGGCTCTAACCACTAATGAGGGTCCATAATGATGTCAGGAGGAGCTGGAATTAGGGTAATTACTGGGATAATAAACAAATATCAGCTCTGAGGGGTTTTCTAGCCCAGAGTTTCCTTCCCTCATTCCTGGCTCAGGAACTCCTTGGAGTCAGGGATGGGCCCTGTTGAGGCAGAAACAGCCTGGTGCCCCAGGTGTTCACTGCTCTCTTCTAGCAAGAGAACTGGGCAGAGCAAGAGGAACCCCCATAGCCAAGTTGAATGGACAGAGGGGGCATTTGATTGACATGTAGCATATTTCCACTGAGCCTCCAGATTAAGTGGTGTGCTGATCCTAGTGGGAGTGAGGAAGCTCCTAGAAAGAGAATCACTTCCTGCCCAGCTTCTGACTCCAAAGTGAAGTCAACGGTCAGCAAGTGCACTGCCTAGTTCTATGTCAACCAGACACAAGCTAGTCATCCGAAAGGAGGGGACTTCAATTGAGAAAATGTCTCCATAAGATCTGACTGTAGGGCATTTCCTTAATTAGTGGTTGATGTGGGAGGGCCCAGCCCACTGTGGATGGTGCCATCCTGGGGTGGTGGTCCTGAGTTCTATAGCAAAGCAAACTGAGCCAGGCGGTGGTGGCACACACCTTTAATCCCAGCACTCGGGTGGTAGAGGCAGGTAGATCTCTGTGAGTTCAAGGACAGCCTGGTCTACAGAGCAAGTTCCAGGACAGCCAGGGCTACACAAAGAAACTGTCTTCGGGGGGGAGAAAGGAAGGAAGGAAGGAAGAATGAAAGGAAGAAAGCAGGCTGAAGGAGACATGATGAGCAAGCACCTCTCCATGGCCTGCTTGAGTTTCTGTCCTGACCTCCTTCAATGATGGACTACGATCTGGAAGTATAAGTCGAATAAACTTTCCCTCCCCAAATTGCTTTGGTTATTATGGTTTTTTTTCAATACAGTAATAGAAACCCTAACTAAGACAGCAAGCAGCTGCAGGTTAAAGACCACATCCATTCCCAGCGCACACCACAGCCTGGCAGCTCTGCTAGGAGAAGAGCTCTTTGCCTATGACCTGACCCCTTGCAACATTGGACCATCGCAATGAATGAGGCTTGGAGCCATGTGCCAGGGTTGTGCACTGCATCCCTGGGCAGATGAAAACGAGAGGCATCTGTGCTTTACTCAGCTTGCACAACAAGGTGGGAGAAGGAAGTTTTGGGAATGCAAGCAACCAGCAGCACAACATTTCCTAGCTGTTTTCTGAATCAGCCCCTGTGCGCATCCATGCCTTCAGCAAAGTAGCTATGTTCTGACGTGGGATAGCCAGGTATCCAGGTACGGGGGTGCTCTCCTGGGATCATGGCAGGCAGGAAGCTGAGGTAGAAAGATCAAGAGTTTGAGGGGAGGCTGGTGAGACGCAGTCTCAAAAGGGGGCAAGTGCTTATATGTTCATATGTAAAAACAAGGAACAGGATTGAGTTCTGTGCCCCACCACAGCCTGGAGTCTCCCAGAACAGCAGCAGGTGTCCTACACTGGAACTGACAAGGTAAACAGGAGTGCCAGCCAGAGGCAATAGGTCTTGCCCTCTGCCCCACTCTCAGAGGGATCTTGGACTATCCCAAGGTGTACTGGACTCTCCTGTCCAGTTCAGAGAGCTACTAAGCCAACCTCACCCAGTACTTAGGGAACAGCTGACCTGACACATAGTTCACCCTCTGAGCACATGTGATTGTCATCCTCAAGGGCCTTGCTTTAAATGAAAACAGCCACCTCCAAAGGGAGGTGCCCGTCTGTCCACTGTACCGTCTTTGTGTTGGCCACCCAACAGGTCCTCTGTGCCAGGGGACTGTGTGGGAAGAAGAGCGAGATTTGCCTGGTCTCTCCGGCCCTGTGACTCATTGCCACCGCAGTTGGGTCATAAATCAATCATTCGTCCATGTGATCTGAGGACTTTTGTCCTCCTTGTTCTAGAGAGATGAAAGGAAGGGGCTATAATCCCCCTCAAAACACATACAAAGGTGGAGAGTTCTAATTTTGGAAATGTTTCCTGCCCTCTGGGCACTCCAAACCCCCAAGGAGGAAGATTCACACAGAGAGTACAGAGAATGCAGGCAGTGTAGTCTAGCTCACAACTAGCAAGGGTGTTGGAAAGAGGGCGCCAGCAGCAGCTGGTGTCCTGCAGGAAAAGGCTTGTTGAGGCTTAGGTTATGAGTTCGGGTTGCATTTGGAAGTAGGGAGGGGTCTTGCTAGCAGTGAAACACAGGTGTGTGGTGCACGGTGCCTGTTGCTCACCCCGACTGCCTGTAGACTTTGGCAACTCTGTCTACTTCCTGCCTAAACTGGAAGGGTAGTCACAAGCTTGCTCCCTAATACGGGCCCCAAACAAACAGCCCTGAGAAGAAAGGAGGCCAACACCAGATGATATTGTTGACAAAGCATACGCTTTCAATGAGGTCAAAGGGCCTTCTCGGAGCAGCTGGATGAGGCCCCAGACACAGAGGTTGGTGTCTGTGGCCTCTTCCTTAGAAGGGGCACCAGGCCAGGTTCCTCCCCAGCGCCTAGTGACCACTTGGGGACTAGACAACGTGGCACAGCATAGGAAACTGTTTTTGCACCAAGCAGGTGGGGCATCCATATCCTCACAAGCGCAGACGCTGATATCCGCTCTGATTTTCAGAGGAAACTGAGGGCTGCTGGCATTAGGATGAGACTATGCGCAATGCAAGCCTGCCCTTTGCACTAGCTCACAATGGCCCTGGCGTCCCAGCCTTCCGGCTTCAGGGACTAAGGCATCTACCGACTGGCCATCTGTGTTTCCACCTAGCTCTGACATTTCATGAGAAACCCTGGAGATGGGAGATAACGCCTGGGAGATAACGCCTGGGTCTGCCCTCCTCCCGGCTCTTGTGAGGTGACCCAGAGCCAGCTTTCCTTCTCAGGATGTGACTGGCTGCGCGCTGGTCAGGGCCAGGCTGGGACAGCAGGCAGCCCGGCAACGTAGCGTCCCTGCCTGCCGCACCAGGTCTGCGCCCAAATAAGGACAGCGCTTCCCGGGCGGCCTGCATGACGCGCGGTGGCCACGTCAGCGGCGCGGGGGAGGCGCGGGACTTCGGTGACGCGCCTGGAGGAGGCAGGGAGTCCCCCCTCCGTGAGCCCGGCACCCTCCCCAGCAGGTCACCTTCCCTAGCGGGACCCGCTCCCGGGACAGCTTGGCACCCATCTGGGGCCCGTGGGACAGCGTCTTGGGGCTAGCTGTATTACCTCCAGATGGCAAGGCAGTTAACTGCAGCCTGGAGAACCGAGGGAGTTTGCCCCGGGGTATTGGGGTGTTTAAAACCACGGGCCAGTGGAAGCCGGGTCTTCAAACAAAAACAACTAACATGGGGCCACCTCCTTTGAATAAAGAGACAGGCTTCCCTCCCCACCCACTCTGACACGGTCAGGTCAAAAGACCTGACCTGGGGGCAAAAGGAGAAGAAGCCAGAGACAGGGGTATCTGGCAGCTGCCTTCAAGGAGGGGTGGAACAGAATGAGAGAAACCCTTGGGAGGGCAGCTGGGGTGTCGGGGCCTTCCTAGGGCATGGGTTACTTGCTGCCCAGTCCCAGTATCAGAGAAAGCCCTGGCAGCACCCATCTCAAACTCTGTCCGATTTTGCCATGCACCCGCTCGTGTCGAGCGTGTAGTGGGTGGGAAGGCAAGAGGTGAGGGGGGCGTGATTAGTAAAAGGATTCCAAGAGGCGGAGTGAAAGGATGCATTGCTGATAGGATGAGATACATAGGAGGCAAGTGGGGAGAATGAGGCCTGGACAGAATGCTCAGCCTGTGATGGCTTGGAAACTTGGTTGTCCTTGTCTAGGGGAGGGCCATGGGGCAGGGAAAGTCCCAGGGCCTTCCAAAACATCTTTACACCCACAGTGCTACTTACACACACACACCCTCCTTCTCTAAGACCCACTTCCTCTGTCCACTTCCTTGTGCATCAGCTGTGCGGAAACCTCACCCCACCCCACCCTCTGGGCACAGTGACAAAGGGGAAATAGGTTTATAGGAAGAAAGCAGCTGCTTTTGCCAGGACATGGGTGCAAGGACCTGGCAGGTTTGTCTTGGTTATGAACACAGTCTCAGCCTGGCTGATCTAAGCACCGTTATACCGGAGATTTAAGAGACAAGGGAATGGTGCCTTTCTCCAGAGCCATGCGTTGGGACTAGGTGATACCAAAGGTGTCAGAGAATAAAAACCAGCAGCACAGAGTTAGCGCTCCTGCGTTGTGGCTATGTGTAAACTTTGGAGGCTTTAGTTCTGCTGCTCAGTTGGCCAGCTCCTCGCTTCTCTAAACCACAGTTTCCTCGTTTGAGAAATAGCCATGGGAGGGCTCGTCTTGTTCCTTTGAGAGCTGAAGGGGGACATGCTTATTAAGCACTTTGCACGTATGCTCATCCTTTCTAGAATACAATTCAGCTCCTGGCACGGAGGGAACACTTCATAGTAACTGTTGCCACTATTAGTGGCAATGGTGGCAATGGAGGCACTCTGGGAACAACATATGGAGTCAGGTAGAATAATAATCAAGTGCTCCCCCATTTGCCTTTGGGAGTCCTTTCTCTTAGCTGTCTTCCAGGACCTTCGGGACCCTCCCCATCACCCTTTCATCACCTTCATCCCAACACTAGTCCGCTTTCCAGGGAAGAGCGACCATCTACAAAGACAAGACAAATTTACACCCCAACTCTGACATGCCTGGTGACATGGAACCATTTTGAGCCTCGGGATTCCCTCTCCCTGGAACGGGAAGGACACTTCAGGTTGCAGTCCCTGTGGGAAGAGATTACAGCTGCTGAAGGTTCCTCACAGACATCCCTGACCTTTTAGTTTCAAATCCCCCTTCTCATCCACAGCTCCCAGCCGCTCCTGGGGCTTTCTGGGCGTTTTAGACTTTGTTCACCGCTCTGGTGATTGCTTTCCCTTCCCCCCACACCCTGGACGGTAACACTGACTCCACCATGAGCAATTCCCCAGGCAGGACACTTTGGCAAGGCAGCTAGTCAAGCCCAGGGCGGGGCACCTCATAGGAGCCCCTATCAAAGTAGATTTCCTTCTGTCTATCAGCAAACCTGACTGGCAAAGGCAGAAGGAAGTGATCCCAAAGAATTTGGAGAAGCGAGCTCTGTCATTCATTGGGGGAAACAGAAGGTAAGGGGGGGTGCTTCCTGCCTGGCTTCAGAGCACTCTGAGAAATCACTGTAGAGAGCCCCACCTGTTTTCTTTCTGAGAGGAAGGTGAACTTTCTGTGTGGAAGGGAAGTTCTTGGGCGAGAAGCCTACTTCCTCCCAGCTAGGGCACTCACCAAAGCTTGTGAGCTCACTCCATACCTTCCACAATTAAGCAGAGCTCACAGAAGCCACAGCTGTGATCACTGATTGGTTTACCCATGAGCCTTCTCACCTCCCTCTTACCTCTGGTAGCTAAGGACTTTAGCAGTCAGGTAGCCCTAGGCCTGCACCCTGCTCTCCTGGCATACAGGGGCAAACCTGGAACCCACCCCTTTCTCTTGGGGTGGGTCCCCCCAAGCTTTACTCATTGTTAGTGGGCTGACCTGCCTCCATTCACCCCTGAGTGGCCTCAGCTCCTCCTGTACCACATGTCTTCTGGCCTGTAGCTCTTACTGGCCAAGCCCTTGGCATTCATTCTTCTTACCTCCAAAACTTGACTCTTAGGGGACTTGAAGAGCAGATGTCCATGAGGAGGGCTGACATGACTTCCTCAGGCAAATAGCCAACTGGGAAAGGACATGTGGAGGGCGCACCAGAAGCCCTGAATTCCTGACCCCTCGGAAATGCCAGGAGCTCCATATTCTTCACCCAGAAAATGATAGGGAAAACAGCTTTCTGAGTGACTGTGGAGAGGCCATGGGGACCAAATGTGAGGTGGTTAGGAGGCACACAGTCTAAGCAAGTGCCACATGGGCACACTTGCTCCTCTATCACCTCTCCTAGCCCTGGATAGCCACCAGCTACTGTCGCTGCAAGTGTCCCCATCTCTCTGAATACCCAGCAAAGGCCAGACTCCTTAGCAGCTGAGCCCACCCCACCCTGATTCCTTGGGGCTGACTTATTCAATTTGCACCTGTTGCTGGGAGGCAGGGGACATGGGAAGCATCCTCAAGTGTCTCATTCTCAGCGCCCCCTCCCCCCCAGGCTCTGCCAGGTCTCTCTCGTGCTCTGGGCCTCCTGCCCAGCATGGTAAGGGTGTATAAGCCTGTCCCTCCAGAACTGTGGGAAGGCAGGAAGCACCTCTTTGTTCTCTCACAGCTCAGAAAAGCCTACGCACTGAATGGGTGTGTGTTTAGAAAAGGGCACACAGCCAAGTGGCTTCTTGGGGCAAAAAAAAAAAATCTTGTTTCTACTAGGCAGAACCACAAAGACAAATTGCTCTCCAGCCATAGAGGGTGTGTGTTTTGCCTCTTGTGACCGAGTCAGGGTAATTTCGGATTCACCAGGAGCCAGTGACAAGCACAGGAAGGCAGCTGCCCACAGGAGTCCAGAAGGCTCTGGAGCACCAAGCCCCATGGGGCTTTTCAGAGAACCATTGGGAGTGGGGAGGAAGGTAGCGGGCCATAATGATCCCAGCTGTCCATTCTCACCAGGTAGTGGACCTAGCCCAGGCTCTCCACTTAGGGTGTGGTGGGGGCAAGCATGCCCGGCACCCCTTCTGCTCTAAAAGCAGCTGGCATATTGCTTATCAGTGTCCACGCCCCGTGCTTCTAAGGGCCCAGAAACTGCTGAACTCGGTTCAGCAAGAGGAGAATGCTCTTTCCTTCCTGTGTATGGGGAAGGCACATGAGCATCATAGCACAACAGCAATGAGGGATAAGAACCTCTGAGGGGACTGGGAGATGGGAAAATCTAAGAAACGTTTCTGTTTATCTTTCCCGAGAGCCCTTTAATGAAAGAAATCTGGCTGACCATAGTGTCCCTTATTGTTACATTGGCCCTGCTACCCATTAGATCCTGTTGATTATGTCCCTTAGCTTCTGCATTTATCCTGCTGCTCAGTCTTCACAGTGACCTCATAGATAGGCTGTGTGATTAGAGAGGCCAACAGGGCCTTGCTTGTCACAGTTCCTGACTCTCTGGACCCTGGGCCATTCCTCTGGGGAAGCCACAAGGAGTTGGTGGGTGGAGTTCCAGATCCCTCATAACAGGGACACTTAGTAGCAGGGGCTATCATAGGGCTTTGGGGGCAGACATGGTTTAGGGAGAGGGCTGGTCATGTCACAGTCTGTTCACCTTTTCCCTCCCCAAAATCACCTTGCCTGCCTGGGATCGAGGAAGTGCACGACAAGATTGCTAGGACGAAAGCTGGTAGAGCCCACTACATGCCCAGCCTGCTACAAAAGAAAAGAAAAATTCAGGTGCTCAAGAGCCTGGAATTCATAAAATACCTGGATCCAAGTGCATTCTGTACGAAGTTGGCACCTCCTGAATGATACTGTCCTATCCTACCGTAGGAAACAGACCTGGTCAGTCCTACCCACCCCAGCTCCCCAGCATGAAGCCAGAAGTCAGGAGCTTCAGGAACTCCCTGGCTGTGCCACCACCTTGCTGGGCCACAGTCTCCTTCACTGTAACAAGAGACTGTTGGCTGACCATGAGCTAAGGTTCCTACGAAGCCAGATCGCTTGATAATTTTCTCTGTACAAAGTGACCCTAACTCTGTCCATCTATCTTTTGTCACTTGCATTTATTTTGTGGCCATTCTTTTAAGGTTATTTCCCCCATTGTCCAAACAACTAGTACACACGGAATAATAGGCAGGTACTGGAAAAATCTGCAGAGCCCAAGCCACCTGCATGCAAGGTGGGGGAGTGGTAGACAGGATGGGCAGGTGAACAGGGCATAATAAGATCAAGATCTCTGGAAGTTGGGGTGGAGGCAGGGTTTGGAGCTTGTGTTTGTTTATTGTGACTCATTCAGTCTAGCCTAGGCTGGTCAGGAACACCTAACCCATCATGCGTCTGAGCCTTCTGCAGTACTCCTGCCTCGGCGTCCTAAATGCTGAGGCTGCAGGCTCCAAACACCAAGAACTACTTCTATTGTTCTCTGTTTCTCCAGGCATGCAGATGGCGTGACCCAGGCCAACACTGACCTCTCAATCCTCCTGCCTCAGCTATCAAGTACTGCTACCACCACACCAGGTTACAAGAAGCTTTTGAGTCAGGAAGAAGCCCATTTTAGAGATAAATAAACCAGGGCTCAGAGTGCTTAAAGCCATGCGACAGGGCTGAGCTCAAAGTCAAGAATTAGTTTCTGACTTAAGAGTCTGTGTACTTTCCACCCAGAGTAAAGGGCAGAGAGAACTGAGACCTTGTGTTCCTTGGGATCTGCTGGCTCCTTCCAAACCCTCCAGGCCCCTCCTCCCAGCCCTGGAGAATTGCCACTGTAAGAGAGGCAGCCCCTGGGAGGAGTGGAGCTCATTCATTTTTAATAGTCCAGCTGCTATGGTCTCCCAGAAGTTCCTCTGCACCTAAGCACTCTCGGTCGACAAGCTTGGGCCTGTCAATGTTTAATGCAAGCAAGGGTCTTATCTGGACTCCCAAGCCGTTTCGATTACTCCAGCACAAGGGCCTGTGGTGTGGGATGGCGGCAGATGGAAGACTCAGGGTGGCCCCTCCGCTCTGTGGAACGGAGAGGGATGATCAGAGCAGAAAGGGTGACGAGTGGCCTGGGAAACACCACCACCAAGACAGAAGGCCCTACTTCACTTTGGCAAGGCTCTAGCCACACTTTGACAGCTCCGCCTTGGAGCCGCATCCAGATGCCCATCGCACACACTGTCAGGGTCCTCGTGGGACATCCGAGACGAAAGGAAATGAATGGATAAATGAGACGGCCAGTGTCCCGCAGCAGCCAAGTCTGCCTGTACCGGGAGAAGCAGCACCGCCGGGCTTGTCTCCGCTAAACTGTGGAAAGCAGTGGCAACAGCACACGCCATCCTGCCAGACTGTGCTCAGGGTCCTGACTCCAGAGCAAAGAAGGGGAGGACTCTCTGGTGCTGGTCTCCCAGGGCTTGAGGAATGCCTGAAGCAGAGAGTCAACATCTATTTAGGGAATGGAACATCATGGTACTAATGCAGCCCGGATGTTATTTACAAAGCATGAATGGCATGCTGGCAGCTCATTGGCTGCCCTCTCTGGTTTTTCTAGCTGGCTTTCTCCTGACTTTCCCCTGCCCTATCACCCTCCCCCCAGCCCCATCAACATCAGCCCAGGAAAAACGTGCTCACCCTGCCACTCACAGCTGAGACTAGCACAGGGAGACCAGCAGGGGTGCTTCCTACCTGAGGGACTGAGTTGTGGAAGGGGGCAGGGAGCAAGAAAGAAAGGCAGTTCCACAGACTGGGACTGACATCACCCTGCCCCAGTGGCTCCTTTCTGATGGGGGTTAAAATGAAAGAGGGCCCCATCGTGTCCCAGGCAGACTTGGGCAGTTGGAGACCCGCGATAGGCCAAGTGTTTTTTTTTTTTGTCTTATTTTACTCTCGTTCAAATGCGAAGAAGTCTTGCTAAGTGGATCAAATAGCCAATGTGCCAGACAAACTTTCTACCACCTGGCTCTTGACTGTTATGGTTAGCAAAGTTAAGCTAGACCCTGGAAAATCCCAACAGACATTCCTAAATCCGGAAAGCCTGACTCTGAGGTGTCAGGACTGGGGGCACGCTCTCTTGAGTATCCCTGGGTCTCTAGGCCACTATGTCCCCTATCCTCATCTCTTCTCATGCTGTTCACACACCACCTGCTCCGCAGCCTTCTCTCCCACGCAGCCCAGGCCTGCGGGTTGCATGTAATATGTCTAATAGTAGTCCTTGCCCCCAGTGAGCCATGAATATTAAGTGAGTTAAGTCATGTGGAATGCTTGGGCAAGCACCTAAGCATAGAGTAAGCCCTCAATAAATATTAACTGCTACAGATGCCTGTTGCCGTGTGGTTTCTCATCTTCCATCCAGTATGAAAAGCCAAGCTTCACATGAAAGAACTTCCTTCACTTCCCATGCAAGCCCCCCAGACCCTAGTACCTTCCAAGTCCTGAACACAGTCAACTCTGTCCCTTGGGTTTTCCCTAAAGGCAGCAAAGATTCACCAAGCAATTTCCAGGCTTAGATACTGGCATAAGAAACTAAGTAAAGACAAAGTTTACTCTATCAACAAACACCCAGGCTTCCTGAGAATGAAAGGACACCTGCGAAGGGCTCACCAGTTACACAGTGGTCTGGCTGGCCGGCAAGTACTCTGATGGTGGTGCTGACCACAGGACCCTTGGGGTCTAGAGCAGAGGAGGGAGGGCCTCCTGGAGAGTGAAGGCTGCAGGATTGCAGGACGATGTCCACTTTAAAAGTGGGGGGCCGGGGGCTGTGTGAAAGGAAAGCATCCACATTCAGCATTCCAGCCCATGGCAGAGGGTGTGGAATGGCACCAGCCTCTTAAATGGAAGTGGGAGAGAGCACACTGTAATTCAGGTAGAATTCTCATGTCTCACCCTATCTCGGGGCCTCTGTGAGTCCCTATGGGACAGGGACAAGATCACTGGGGAGATTATCACCTTCCTCCTTAAATGGTACCTTTTATGATTTTTTAAAATCTGTTAGAGCAGCCGTGAGCCCTGGCCTGTTCCGCTTGCAGCGGGGCGGGCTGATGCAGTAAGTCCCAGTCGCGGCGGAGGTGGCGGGCGGGCGCTTGGGTGGGAGACATGTGGGCAGACACATAGTATGGAATAGAATT
>LOJH01002831.1:2699-35597 GCA_001685095.1 Ellobius talpinus
TTGGTTGGTTTTTTGAGACAGGCTTTCTCTGTGTAGTTTTTCAGCCTGTCCTGTAACTTGCTGTATAGACCAGGCTGGCCTCAAACTCAGAGAAATCCGCCTGCCTCTGCCTCCTGAGGGCTGGAATTAAAGGCATGCACCACCACCACTTGCCAGGTCAATTTTTAAAAATCTGTGATAGGAACTGACATTTCACTTCCCTCTGGGTCTGGTATCCAGCAGGCTTGTTAAAACCAAGGGGAGATGGCTGTGAGAGCTACCTCCGCTTGGTTTTGAGGAAAAAAAAATGTGTGGGTTGATATAATCAGGGTAGAATGTGACGGCCATGTAAAAAGACGGTTGTGATACATGTGTGTAACCTCAGTGCTCGGGACTAGAAACAGGAGAATCCCTGGAGCTCATTGGTCAGCTTGCCTAGTCAAACAGCTTTAGGCTCTACTGAGGGATCCTGTCTCAAAAAAAAAAGAAAAAAAAAGGAAAGCAATTGAGGCCGACACTTAATCTCTGATCTTCATATGCACGTGCACCTACATACACAAATAATATGCTATAGCACACATCATACCACATACACACATGCCCCACATGCACACACCACATGCAGCATACACCACACAACACACATACATATTGCATACAGCATACATTATATCAGACAGACACATGCACACACGCACTCCAAACACACACATGCCCTACATGGACACATGCCATACACACAGAGACCATGTACAGCATACACCACACACACACACAAACACCACATATAGCACACACACCACACACACACACACACACCCCACACCACACCATGTATACATACTACATACAGCATGTACCCCCACATACACCAGACACACAAAATTAAGGCTCTAAAAGCCACTTGCCATCCTGTTCTGGACAGAGTGTTTCTTGGGGCCCTCTGGGCTCGGGGAGGTTTCTAACTCCTTTTGAGACTCTGGGAATCAGAAAGGGGATGGAGACAGCAGATTTGGTCCTTGTCTGTTCATGCTCTCTTAGCTGTTAATGTGTCAGACCCCCTAGTCTACAGTAGCCTCAGGCCACTGATGCAGGCTTTGGAGACATAGCCCAACAAGATAGTTCTTGTTTGACACAGTAAATTCATTATTGGAGGAGAATAGTCCTGTTTATCAGATAGGTGTGAGCAGCCAGAGAGGACCCAGGAAATGTCCTCAGGCCTGAGTGTCCCAGGGAGACCTACAAGGGGCTGCAGAGTGAGCAGTTAGGGAGTGGCCTCAGGTGACACTGAGGGCCCACTGCACCACGGCCCTGTAGCTAGCTCTTCTTGGAACAGCTTTATTTCTCAGAGGGCAGCAAGCCAGCCCTGTGGTCAGGGCTTGTAACCGACTGCTCCTGAGGAACGGGAAAGGATGAGTCAGCAGGATGATTTAATTGTCCATTTGACAGAGGGAGAAATGGAACAGGGCGCTGGGTGTAGTGCCTGTACCTCTAATCACAGTGCTCGGGAGGCAGAAACAGGTGATCTCCGAGTTAGGCCAGACCAGGTGGGCGACACAGTGTGAGTTCCAGGACAGCCGGAGTTATACAGTGAGACCTTGTCTCGAAAACAACAACAGAAAGGTAATAGGGATTTGGAAAGTGGAAAAAGACCAGAGCCGAGGGCTTTGGAATGGAAATGTGCATGGCTCAAGAGTGCTTGGAGCCATGTCACATGGGTCCCAGAGGGAAGAGGAGATGGCAGGATGGGGACAGCACCCATCACCACCACCTCTCTGCTAATTAGGTCACAGCGTCTCCGTCCCCATTTCCTTCCCATCTTGTCCCTCAAAGGGAAAGAAAGGCACCGAGATGGTAAAGGATGCAAAATCCAGCCAGACTGCCACGTCCCCTCAGGTCCCCTCAGTGAGAGCGCGTCTGCTCACACCATGCCACGAGGCTAGCATTGGCAGGAGGGTGCAAAGGTTAGCAGGGAGAGCTCAGGGCTGGGTACATGGGTGGCGATGCCACTCACTGCTGATGGCTTCGGGACCGAGGGGGGCACGCCTACCTTCTAAGTGACTCACAGTATTGACCTCACTTGTACTCTTAGAGGCCAAAGGTGCCCGGTACAGGACAAGGGCCCAACAGCTTGCTCTTTGTAGCCATTATTGAAAACGTACAGTGTATAGACCAAAGCCTGGGCTCCCAGACGCTGAGATGGAGTGTTCCATGTGGCACAGCCTTCAGAGCGGCCATGTGTCACCTACATTCTTGATCTCTGTTCCCACATCCCACCCACCTGTATTTTCTATCCAAGGTAAACACACTGCTGTGGAATCTTGTGCCTTGCATTTCTTTATGTTTGCTTACTTCTTTATTTTACTGTGTTACTGGGAATGGGTTGTAGGATTTGGTGTGTGTCAAATATATCTTTGATTCCCAGCTATGGTCCCCCTGCATTTAATAAAAAAAAAAATCAAAAGTCTGGTTTTTAGTATTTTGGGGTAACACTGGCTTGGTGCAGTGCAGTCCTGTGTAAGGGTATGTCATGGTTTGGTTCCCCAGAGTCCTGGGCTAGGCAAGAGGTAAGGACTTTCATCCGAGAAACAGGAAAGGGTGTCAGGTGGGAATAAGAGTGGGAGGGGATGAGAACTGGACCATGGGGAAGCTCAAGGTGCTTGGCAAGCAGGCAGCGAGGTTCAGCTTGGCCCACCCTGACTATACCTGGACTCTGGCTGCAGCTGAGTCTCAGGGCTCAACCTACGCAGGCCTGGGGGTGGTTGGTTCTAGAAGACCCGGCTGACAATCTTGTTCTTGCACCTGCAGTATCAGGTAGACCTCGCCCAGCTGGTGACCCGGAGGCTGCAGGTCTCTGTGTGGCACCTAGGTACCCTTGCCCGGAGGGTGTTTCTTGGAGAAGTGATCCTTCCTCTGGCCACATGGGACTTTGAGGACAGTTCGACACAGAATGCCAGGTGGTATCCACTTCGGGCCAAGGTGTGTCTTTGGGGGGCTGTATTTTGGGGGGCTGTATTTTGGGGGGCTGTACTTTGGGGGGCTGTATTGGGGGGCTGTATTACCTTTCTGTTGCTGTGAGAAAACACCATGAACAGAAGCCACTTACAGAGGGTATGTTTTGGTTTGGTGTGTGGTTCCAGATATATAGAGTCTGTCATGGCATGCTTGGAGATCGCACCTCAAGGGCAAGCCTGAGGAAGCAAAAAGGGCAAACTAGACGCCGAAGGGGATTGAGGTTCTAAACTCTCAAAGCCCACCTCGGTGACATGCTTCCTCAAACAAGGCCCCACATCCCCAAAGTTCTGTAACCTCCCCCAAACAGTGACACAATTAGGGACTAATAGTTTAGATTCATGAGCCTATGGCGGGACATTTTTCATTCAAGCTACACAGGGCCTGAGAGCACCTAGTCACCACGAACTCATTTTTAAAAGGATAAGACACACACACACACACACACACACACACACACACACACACACACACACTGGCAGCATGAAGATGGCTGGGACATCTCTGACTGGCAACCATAGTGTCCCGCCCAGCCTCCTTTGGTGAATGGGCCAGCAGCAGAGTGCCAAGCTAAGTCACCTCACTGGATGCCAGCTAGGAGTAGTACAGCACCCTGTCACTGAATGGGGTATGAATGTCCACAGGCTGCCATGGGGCTCTGGCACCAGGATACTCTGGGGCTGGGACTTGCTTTCTTAGACCTTGAGTGTCCCTGCCTCAGTTGGCACCGAAGGGCCTGTTGAATGTTTCAGTGCAGATGGTAGCTGGCCCAAGCAGGCTTCCAGAAGTCCTGGGTACCCTTAGGGCAGCTTCTCGCTTCTGGTGGTGGCAACCCTGACCCTCCCTCCCAGCATACTTTCCACACCTGGACGGAGAGCTGTCAGATTCAGGACCCTCTCCTCTCTGGGCTTTCCACTCATTTTCTGGCAGTCACTCAGGACCTGAGAAGTCACTTCTGAATGGTATCTCTACAGGGCTAGACACCATGGCCTACAGAACTATCATGTAAGGCTTTAGGAGCAGTCTGCCACCCTTTCTGCCCTCAGTGCCCGAAGGAGGCGCTGGCATGGAAGGGTAGCTCCAGTCCTTACTGACCTACAGCAGGCTGGTGGACAGGGATAAATCTTGGTTTTTCAAGCCCAGTGCTGTCCAGGCTTCCCTGGGGTCACGCAGCTTCCCTGGGGCCATGCTGTTCCCAATGGCTTCTGACATGCTAAGGTAGTGAATTGCTCCTCCCATGCTGAGGGGCTGAGGTGGCAGCAGCGAATCTGTAGAGACAGAGGGCTAGTCCACCAGGCACCCCCATTTCATCCTTAGGCTTTGAGAGGGTCTGTGGGGGTGGGGTGGGACAACCTGCATGGCACAGGTGGTTTTGAGATGCAGGGGCAAGATCCTGCTTCTGAGCTCTGCCTCTCACCTTCAGGCTGAGAAATATGAAGATATTATTCCTCAGAATAATGGAGAACTTGCTGTTCGAGCCAAACTGGTCCTTCCTGCAGGGCCAAGAAAGCTCCAGGAGGCCCAAGAAGGTGAGTGACCTCCAGCCCCGTGAGCTTTGGTTTGTGTCACTGTGCCCAAAATCCAGAGAGCATGCAGTCTGAGGTAGGCAAAAGATTTCTCATTGCCCACTGGCCCCGCATTCCAGGCCCTGTACATAGGTGACCGGAATAGGCAAGGCCTCCAGTGCACACTTCATCCTTCCTAACGGCCAGTCTCTAGTGGCCCTGTTGAAAAGGGGACCACTGTAGCAGCACACATGGGGAATTCAGGAACCAAGACTGCTTCTAGGGCCCTGGGAGCTGGAGGCCGAGAGAGGTCAGGATGGAGTGGGTGAAGGGCAGATCCTGAAACTATTTAACTTAGATAATATAAGGCAGGCAGATACTGAGGGTAGAGGACACGGGAGAACTCATAAATAACAAAGCGTCGTTCAGTGACTTTGGCAGGAATCGGAGCTCCCAGGGCCAGCAGCATGTACCTGCTAGAGGTTGCCAGGACCTAGAGCAGCAGCGTACGGCTACCTTCTCAAACCACGGGCTACGACCAGCTTTCACAGCTTTCTCCCCATGGTTTCCCTGGTCCTCTGTGGAACAGCCACCTTCCTGGCATTTTACTGGTTCTTGCATTCTGTCTGCCTCAGGAAATGTGTGGGCAGAGCCGGTGAGGCTGTGGGTCCTCTCAGGGAGCTACCGCTTTCTGAATGTTGGTATTGTACACTAACATATCAGGAAAAATACGCTTAACCCGAGTTCTGATTTCCCTTCCAGGCACGGGAGGTCAGTTATCGCTTAATGGTCAACTTTGTTTGGTTGTGCTGGGAGCCAAGAATTTACCCGTGCGTTCGGATGGTACCTTAAACTCTTTTGTTAAGGGGTAGGTATTAGATATCAGTGAGTATATGCTGAGCATGGTCCAAAACCTGTAGGAAACACCAAAAAGTACAGACCACTTGAACTCATCTTATTTAGCTTTCCTATGAATCTAAAATAGTGCTGGTGAGATGGCTCAGTGAATAAAGACCTGTGCGGAACCAACGGCACAGTGCAAGGAGAACCAGCTTCTGCAGGTTGTTCTGTGTCCAACACGTGTGACATGTGCGCTTGTTCTTACATGCATGCACATACAAACTAACAAAGTAATTAGATTAAAAAGAAAATTGAATATAGCCCATTTTTAAGGACCAAGAATTCCAAGAGATGAGGTTTGGTTATGCACGGCAAGGCTGGGAACAGCACATTTAAACTCAGACCTCGCCAGTTCTTGATAGACCAGTAATCAGTTTTGAAATGGAGTGTGAAGTTCAGTTAGCATTTCCCTAGCTCAGCACCTGGTCTTGCATTAAGCATCATATGGTCACTCTGTCATTCCAGTCACTACAGGTGTCCGTGTCCCCAGAGGAAAACACCAATAAAGGCGTGAACCCCAGTCACTGAAGCATAGGAAAAAACGGTGGCTTGTCAGGATAGAACCCCTTGCTACTACTGTGTACGCCCTAGGGCAATTTAGCTTTTCTGAATGTATCTGAATGTAAGACCGGAACAAAATGAAGCCATGTATATACAGAGCTCTGGTCCCTCAGCACTAGTTTCAATGGTGGCGTGGCCGTGAGGAGAGCTCACAGTGAGGGTCACGTCCCACAGAATTCTAACTTACCCTAAATACCTGATGTGGGATCCAGCCCTAAAAGGAAATAGGAATTCTAGGGAGGAGACAGGCCTCGATTCTAACCCAGTTCAGCATATTAGCATATTAGTTCAGTTTAGCTGACAAACAATGGGTACCTATGAGGAAGGGGGTCGCATGCTGGGCTGTGACCTCAAGCTTCCTGTTTCCTTCTTCAGCTGTCTCACTCTGCCAGACCAGCAAAAGCTGCGTGTGAAGTCCCCAGTACTGAAGAAGCAGGCTTCTCCCCAATGGAAGCACTCCTTCGTGTTCAATGGTGTAAGCAGCTCTCAGCTGAGGCAGTCCAGCCTGGAGCTGACTGTCTGGGACCAGGCCATCTTTGGCATGAATGACCGCCTGCTTGGGGGAGCCAGGCTTGGCTCAAGTAAGTCTATTTGTGGCTCTATGTCTCCCAGACTTTATCGGTGAAAATCACAGATTTATGTCCTTAGTGACTGCCCGTCGTGGGTACTGATTTCAACAGTAGACGATTCAGCTGGCTTTGAAACAGCCCTGTCCCGTCATTAATGGGAATCCCCAAATCCAGGTTTAACTACACCAGAGAAGATAATACTGCCAACTATTTCTGCAATTTAAATCAGTTTTGGATCAGCTAAAGAAACAAAAGCTTCAGGGTTCACAACAGGCAAGGGACAGTATTTACTTTTGTTCTGGTGTCAATCATAAGAGGATTATTTCCTTAAGGAAAATATCTCAGCCCGGCCAAACATACATATGGAAGGACGTCACTGAGGGGCAGACAAGGGCACCATTCAGCACAGCTCACCCCGAAGGGGGCTGCTGGCATTGTATGGACAGCCTCCTACTGGGAGTGGGCAGGTTCTGTACTCTAAGCAGGGCTCCGACATCTAAGACCTCCCCAGGCACCTACGGGCATCTCTCGCTGAGACTGCCAGCTAAGAACTACTAACCAAGACTTGGAGTTGCATTCCTTAGGATGCAAATGTTTCAAAGTAAACCCTTACTCTGAGAAATCTTTTCCATGAAAAAACAGGGTCCCCAACCCACCTTCGACCTCAGAATTAAGGTCCATGACTCCTGCTGAGAACTGGAAGCCTGGAGTCCACTTCCTCTCCTTTAGAGCAGAGTTCTCAACCTTCCTAATGCTGCAACCCTTAATACAGTTCCTCATATGATGACCCCCAACCACAAAATTATTTTTTTGCTACTTCAGAACTATAATTTTGCTGCTGTTATGAATCATAATGTAAGTATTTGTGTTTTCTGATGGTCTTTGATGACCCCTGTGAAAGGGTCACAACCCTCAGGTTGAAAACCACCACTTTCAAGCATGGAATCCTAGGCTTTGGAGTTTCCACTCTGAGGACACCCCAGCACATATGGTCCCAACGTCTCCTGTGCAGGGGTGTGATGCCTCTTAGGGAGAGAAAGGGGCTTCTCTTTAGCGCCCTTCTTAAAAGCTAGGAAGGGGAAAGGGGCGCTCTCACCCACCGCCTACTATCTCATTGCAGGAGGCACGGCGGGTTGTACGGACTCCTGTTCACAGTCCAAACTTCAATGGCAGAAAGTCCTGTCCAGTCCCAACTTATGGACAGACATGACCCTCATCCTGCACTGAGGTGAAGCCCGAGGCCGACAGATCATGGCGGAATCAGACCCACTGGGTCATCAGTAACCGACTGCAGTTGTGTGGTTATGGTCACTTGGGGAGGTTACTGACCGGAAGGAAGTGTCCTGATTTCAATAAATGCTCAGCAGTGGCCTGTGGTTCTCATCATTAACAACAAAAGTTCTGTGCTTTGAGTGTGTCTCAGAGAAAAAAGTGTGCTGAGTGTTGTCTGCCTGTTTCCTGTGGAAAGCCTCCCAGTGAAAGAGCCTGGGAAGACATCTTTCTGGTTAGTGTGCTGGGCATGTCTCAAAAGACCCCATGCAAAGAGATACAAGGTCTCGGAGAACTTTTATTGTGTATACGTCTGGTGCGATGACATCACATCTGAAAAGGACAGGGTGGCACAAAAGGAAGACAAAAACTGAAAACAGGAGCGAGGCGCTCACAATAGATGGGTCAGAGCCCCTTTGAGGTCGGAGTGTGAATGCTCTGAGTGTATTTTTTTAAATGAGAAACCGACAGGAAATTGAAGTGTGCACTTATGTGCACAAAACCCCACCAACAGTATGTATAGACATGATTACTGTAGTTGGTTTCCAACTGCCCCACGTCAGATCAAGTGTCTCGAGTACACGGTTCTTAATGTTCTTTTATTCTGTAAAAGGTAACAAAATATACAGAACAAAACTTTCCCTTTTGAGAACTAATGTTACAAACCCATATTATCACTTTATATAAATACTATTCTCTATAGCAGATCATTAGGTAGAAGTCCAACAATGTACGCTAACAGCAAGCACGGAAACCAAGTTTTCTAGCGGGAGGGTCCTGTACCATACGCTTTCAAGGACCGCCGTGGACTCTGCCAGCGGTGTGGAGGAAGGAAACTGTGCGGGAGCGTGCTTTAGACTCAAATTGCAAAATCATTTTCACCCCTTAAAACACGGAGATGGATCCTTCATAGAAATCAAGAACAAAATCGATTTGAGCTCATTTCAAAACTAGAAAGAGTATGGCACCCAGGTGTGCGCCGCAGTGTGGTCCCTGCTGATGGTGAACCTTGTGTCACACGGGCCACCTGGTTTCTTAGCCTTTAGAGGTATCTGAATCCACTGTAATCCTGCTTAAAACAGGAAGTGATTCGGTAACTGTCATAAAAATCTGGCCTGTTTGGCACTATGATACAGCTGGAAGTAACCAGGGGGGCTTCCACTGGGACCTGGTGTAGAACAGTTCTGCCCCGAAACTGCTCTTTGAGGGACTGCAACCTGTCAAGGGGGTTTCTAGACTTAAGAGTACTAAAGAGCCAAGGGTGACACCCNTGCCCTCCACCCTGGGTCGTGGTGTGGTGTGGCCTTTACATGGCCTCGAACTCGTCAATCCGCTGCTTGGTGTTGCCCTGCCTGATCTGCCGCAGCGTCTTGTACTTGTCCCGACCTTGTCGCATGTTCTCGTTGTGGATGATGTCATTGTGGGTCCTCTTATTCTCATCCCGGGCCTGGGACAACTCGTTACTCAGGGTCTGCAACATGGAGCAAGGGTCTGTTACCTACCTGTCATGATGCTAACACAGTGACCCCTTGGAGTGGCCGGAAGATGAGGATACGGACGGGAAGGAGGGAGGACCCTCCGCCCACTCACCAGCAGCTGCCGCTGCACACGCTCATTCTTCTCGGCCTCGGTGATCCGCTTCTCCTCGTTGCGGTCACCCAGGATGCCCTCACTGGAGAGCTCAGCGCTGTAGCCCATGGGCTCTGCACCCTCGTCGTGCAGCCCCTCTTGTACGTGGTAATTCACCGGTTCGTACACTGGGGGTGGAGGAGGTGGTGGAGTCGTCATCACCAGGTGCAGCTCTTCCTTGGTTTTCACCAGGTCGTCCTGGGCTTCTCTGGCCTTTGGAGAGGAGACCACGGGTCAAATGGGACCTCTTTCCCACAGCCTGTGTTGTAAGAAGTGGCATGGTCTGCCAGTAAGGAGCCTAGAGATCCTAACTCTCCTCGGCTCTCACAAGGGTGGCACCACCCCCAAGTGCAGAGTCTGGACACTCTGAATACCATGTCTTCCACCTAGACTCCTAGTCTCCAGCCTGGCAGCACCACCACCGGGAGTGTCTGTGCCAGTGTCTCACTCTCCTCATCCACCATCACCCTTCCTCTTAAAGAAGCCTTATAAATAAATGGCTTTCTTCATCTGCTTGCAATGGGTTGGAGAACATATACAATATAGATGGGAGATACAGACCTGGGGCAGCCCCAGAAAGGAACCCCTAGAAGCATGACATGTGGGAAAGGGGCCTGCTAAAGCCCAGTGTTGAGTCCATGGTAAGCACCGTATCACCTAGATGTCCTGGAGGACATGGGGACAAAGGTAGATCCAGGCACTCTTTCAGCCATAGCTGACTGACCCTGACTGACTGGGCAGGACACAACATTGCTGCTGCCCAGTCTGAGGAGTCACACATCTGGAAGCCTGGAGCCCTCCAAGTGTCACATCCTGCTCCAAAGCTCGGTGACCCCACAGCAGGGGCACCCAAGCAATTAGAATCAAAAACTCTTTCCCAGTCAGGGTGTCTGAGCAAGGCTGAAGTGCGTGGGAGGTGGGACAGAGTGTGGGAAAGGAATAAGCAGGCCTTTGTTCCTCTGCTAGCGCAATGCAACGATGGCCTGCTGTTCTACCTCTTCAACTGGGTCAAGATTTCCATCTCATTAACAGAGAAGGCATCTGCAAGGGTTCTGAGAGGTTCCAGAAGCTTGTGACATGACCTGCAGCTGAGCAAGAGCCCTTCGCAAGGCTCCCCGCCCCAGGTGTACCCATCCCAGGGCTACACAGGGTCTCTGGGGTCAGACTCACCCGGTGCTGCCACTGCTCTACCTCGTCCTCCTTGCGCCGCCGAGCCTCCTCCAGCAGTGCGATCTTGGCAGTGTACTCTGCCAGCTCGGCCGCCTGGAAGAGAGGGTAAAGTAGCTCCTAGGGTCCTTCTGGCAGAGTCCATTGGTGAACCAACATTCACCAGCAGGAATGAATGGCCTCCGTGGCGATGGGCTGTGCCTCCTCCTTCATGGCCAGGAGACCCTGTCGGCACCTCCCTGACTGAGGATGCACACGCATGCAGCCCACCCCGCTCCCCGCGGCTGCAGATCTGCTTACAGCCCTAGCTGAAAGCTTTGCAAGGCAGGTGTTGCCTGCTTGGCTACCAAGGAACAGCCTCTCCATAATTCAGCATCTTGAAACCAGGCAATCCTACCAGCTGCTCCTGGCTCTTTATCTGATCCTGTGCCTGTCTCTCCAGTTCCTCCTTGGCCCGAAGGGCAGCCACACGGTCGGCCTCCAGACGCTCAGACTCCTCCTGGGCTCGCCTCCTCTCTTCCTCCAGCTGGAGGGCCTTCTCAATCTGCTCCGAGAGCTCTGCAGGGAACATGGAGTCAGAACTGCTCAGACTCCCAGGCAAGAAATGAGCCTCAGCCTTCCATTCCCACCCCAAGTAGGCTGAGGGAGACTGGGTAAAAACCGAACCCCAAACCACCGAGTCCTAGATTGAGTCATGGGCTTGTGAGCAGGGACACCTCGGGGCTCATTCCTGCTGATGACCTAAGTGTGTGGAGACCACCGATGATTCCCTGTCCCCGGGGCTAACCCTGCTGCACCCTAATGGCAGGCACCATAGCACACCCTCACCAGCTCCACATCATCTGTACACTGGCTCAGACACAGAACTGGCCTGCTGGGATCTTGCAGGCCCCAGCAAACACCATCTCCCTTCTATTCTAAGTGTCTTCAAAGGGCAGGACTGCTCCTGTGACCCGAGAATGGATGGTGGAGGTGTCACAAGCTGGCTGTGGCAGCTGAGTATGTGCTAAGGGGATGTGGTACTGAGTCTAAAAGGTGTGGGAGTAGTGTGTCCCACATCTCTGTCCCTCACTGGAGTTTGACTGCAGGCTGCCTCTACCTCACTAAACAGTCTCAGGAAAGTAGTGGAAAATCAAATATGACAGGCTCAGACATTTAAAGCACAGGACCGCTGTCTAATCTCAATGACGGCACAGTCATCTATCTTTGGGGGTCGTGTTAAACAGAGACACTCTCTTGATCAAGTCGCCTCTTGGCTGTGTGCCAACCCCAGCATGACTGTGGGGGTGGGGTGGGAAGGGGTGGGCAGCCCGAGCTCCTGACCTTTCTCAGCCCTCTTGGTCTTCTGCTCGTAGTCCTGCAGCCGAAGCATCAGCTCCTCCTTCTCCCGCAGCATCTGTTCTTTCTCTCTCTCCACGGTTTCTCTCCTCTTCTTCTCCGTTTCCAACTGTTGTCTGGTAGAGGGAAGACAAAGGGAGGGTGAGGCAGGCAGCCCCGGACCTGGACACAGCTGCCGGCCTGCTACATCTCTGTTCTTTTGGGAGCCTGGGCCTGGATGGTTGGTGACACACCGGGTGGCAGAGGTTCCCAGGGACAGTTCCTGTCCAGGCCTGGGGTCCCAGACACCTACAGACACGGTGACATTCTATTGGGCTCTTTGGACACTCACCGCTCCAGCTGCTTCTGGTGCTTCTCCTCCCGGGCTTGGGCCTTCATCTGCTGCACCTCGATGGTGTCGGGCTTCCTGCGGCGCATGTACAGCTCATGGTTCCCCATGCAAAGCTGCAGGATCCGCTTGTTGATTCTCAGACGTGGGGCGTAGAACACGAAGTCCTACGAAACAGAACAGGGTGGCCTGGTTGACGCCAGCTCCTCCTTTCCCAAGACCACACTTCAGAGTTTCTGAACCTTCTCTAACGGGCCAAATGCCACAGAGGGTAGGGCCAGAAATGTTCACTCCCCATGGGGAGTGTGTGTGGTCTGTGTATGCGCACGTGTGTATATCCACTTGCGTATTTGTGGTCTATGTGTGGTATGCCTAGCGTGGGTTTGTACACCCTAAATCTCAGCCTAAGGCGTTCTGTCAAGAGGCCTCTCCTGTCCTGAGAAAGGCAGGGGGGTGGTCATCACGGGCCCCCTAGTGTGTTATGTTTTGGTGTCTGCTTCCCCAGCCCCATAGCCTGTCACCATCTTTCCTTTCCTGGTCCTGCGTGTACAAGTACACCTTAATTTCTGAGCTGTCTGCTTCCTGCCAAGCCCGTCACCATGCACACACTGCTCACTGCTCTGATCTCCGGGTGCCAGCCCTACAACCCATGTGAACTGAGCTGTGCTGTCACAGCACCTTCCAAGGGAGTGTCAGTCCAGCCCCGCCTACCCAGGGATCCCAGACCTGTTTCCGGGCCACCGTGCTAGCGTGTCACTCACACCATTCCACTGCCTACTTCTGCATCCGACCCCCAGTAGACTACAGCTCCCTCCTGAGAGCAGGGGCTGTCTACTCATCTGTCTCCCAGGACCAAATCAATACTCAGTAGCTCCTGGTGCTCAACAGATAGTAGCTGGGTGATAGCCCGTTAATACACGCCACTACTGCTGAGTCCCGCAACCCTGAGAGTCCCGCAACCCTGAGCAAGTTACTCCATCACTCAGAGTCAGGGAATGAGGGTGACAATATAGTGGGAATGTCATGGGACTAAATTGGAGACTGTTCATAAAGGACTCAAGTAGTACCTGGGACAGTAAACACTGGCTCCATGCGCAGTGGCTACTTATCGGTGCCAGCTGCCTCATGCATTATGTACTCGAGGCAGAGCATGGTATTTGGAAATTCTGTCTGCAGGAACTGCAGAAGTTTAGGGCAATGATGACAGACAACCTCACTTCCTAACTTCCTGCTCCTTCCACAATAGCTTGGGTGACAGAAGGGAGACATGGCCTATTTGGAAATGCCTCGTGGCTTCCTCCAGCCATCTGGAAGGAAGGTGACAGAAACACAGCAGTGTGCATCCCACCCACAGCCACCCTAGAGACTGATAGCATGCTGGACTAGCCAAGTGACACACCCAAGGGTAGCCCGTTTAGTTCCCCTGTCTGTATGAGGCCATCTGAAACCCTCAACTTCCTGGGTGGGGCTCCCTTCTGGTTTCAGACTGATTATTGACTCATTGAGTTTCCCAGGGAGGAGTCCACAGAGCTGAGAGAAACAGGAATTTTTATTACCTACCTATCTCTTATTACACACGAGGAAACAACCTTGGCTTATGGCTTCAGAGGCACACAGCCCAAAAAATGTTCCACTGTGACTCACAAGTACGTGCAGAGAAATGTACCAACTCCCCTTTAGAAAACACCCATCACCTAGATTTGAGGTTAGAGCTATAGGCGGACACAAGACTCCCTGACCCTGCCTGAAAGAAAAAGACCCAGAAACCACTAGCAAACATTCAGAGAGATAGCAGTTGGCAGCTGCGTGGGTGAGGGGAGGGAATTTCACTGGTACCTTAGAAAGAAGCCAGTTATGACTCCAAGCTAAAGATTTCCGAGTTCAAGTCCCCAAAGTGCATCTTAATGCAAAACAGAAGAGACGGGGGGGGGGCACGCTTTCTTAGAACAGACAGCCCATGTCCTAAAACAGACAACAGACATCAGGCACAAAAAGACTAAGGAAGAGGGAACCCAAGACACCCCAGATCCTGTCAGGCAGAGGAGACAAGCCCTGCCACACTCCTAGGAAGCTCCATCTTGTTCTGTCAGAGGGGCTCCTGAGAAGGCTGCCCTGAGCAACCAGCTGAGCAGAGTCCAGACATTTCCTAACAGTTCAAACACCATGGAGCAGCTGCCTGAGAGCTCCCTCCCTTTCCCTGGATGCTACAGGAATGGGGGGGGGGCTGGTCTGAAGGGAAGGGACTGCTTTGGCCCTTCACAGGCTGCCTGGACAAGCAGAAAGAAAGATCAGAGATCCCACCCAAAAGCCAAAATGAGGCCCCAAATCTCTGTGAGCTGGCGGGCGAGAAGCTGCCTCCTGGCCTGGTCCTCTAGAGAGGTTCTTTAAATTCCCAGGGTTCCCTTCGCAAGGCTGCAACAAGGAAAAAATCCTATACCTCCTTCACCATCAGGGTTTCTGTTGTTTTTAACATCAAAGTCTAACTTGAAAATGTGGTTTTCTTGTGCCCAAAGTAAATGCTGACGCGAGGCATGGCCACCTGGCAGCCCCAGTGAGGTCTGGAGGGTCACTGGGACACTGCCTCTTCCATTGCCCCTCAGCTCCCTAATACTGGCCTCCCTCTCCTCAGCCCGCTTCACTTTTCATCCAGGTGGTACTGCCAGAGTCACAGTCCTCTCTGCCTGGTTTTACTGCTTTTCCCTCACAGTGTAGATCTGCAGCTGTCCACGACCACTGGTGAGTCCTGGCACACGGGGCTCCCGGGGTGCACGCAGAGGAGGTGGTGCGTGTGTTGAGGATAGGACGTATCAATCAGGAATCTTCCTCAATTACTCTCCATCTTATTTTTTGAGGCAGGGTCTCTCTCTGAACCTGGGGCTCAGAAGTTCAGCTAGATGGGCTGGCTAGTGCACGCCATGGACCCACCTGTGCCCATCTCACCTTCCCCTAACCACTGGGGCTGCCATCAGGTAGGTGCAGGGATCCAGACACAGGGCCTCAAGCTGGCATGGAAGCACCTGAGTCATCTCCTTACGTCTATTTCTTTAAGTGAGGCTTCCCATGGGGTGGCCCAGTAGTGAACATACATGCACTAATTCAATCTGATCAACATATATGTGTATGTGGGTGCACACATTCTTCAACAGTCTAGCCCTAAGACTTGCTTTACTGTCAGCTGGATTTAAACAAAGCTCTAAAAGCATGTAAGCACCACACTGGGTGGAAAGCCATCTCCTTTAGAATTGTCTTGTTCTTCGAGCCACGCCACCTGACTTCCCACAAAACGTGGAACTGCTGTAACCCTCAGCTGGTGGGACCACATACTGATAGGAGCTGTTACCATGGAGCCCGAGTCTGCATTAAACACAGTTTAATTTTGAAGAACTATGTGAGTGCCTGTGGAGGCAGAGCACAAGTTCACACACAGCAGGGCACATTTCAATAAAGAAAATACCTCCGCCAGCAGAGCCACGAGACCTGCTGACTTGGCAATTCTCACGGCCGAGCCCATGTGTGGGGAAAGCAATGGGCAGCAGCATGGAGTGTTTCGAATGGGTTTGCCATTCTGCAGTGGATCTCAGTCCTAAAAGCCTGAGTTTGCCTCCCTAAGCTTCCCACTGTGACTAGGGACAAAAGATATGGGGACCTAGTCGTTCCCAATCTATAACTGTAGTAAAAAGAGCAAGCTCTAGAAAAAAAATATTATGATAAAAAAACCAAAAAACAGAATTCTTGCCATTTCCTCCATATTATAGTTGTGTCTATGTCTTTAATATTCTGAGCTAACGTCAGCTAAAAGTTTAAATGCTGACAGAATAAAACCCAAATAAAGTTCCACAATACACTGATCCTTTCAGTTCTTACAACCTGCCTCCCACATGGGCAGAGAGCACCAGCCTGAGCGAAGGTCATGTGACGACCAGAGTAACCATGGGGAAAGGTAGGAGGCTCAACTGAGAGGAAGAAACAAGAGGCAGAGTGGAAGCCCTGGGGAGCTGCCATGCTCTGAAACGCTAGAAACGCTTCTTAACTGCTCAGCCCAAGAAGGTACAGAAAGTCACATTTTGGTCCTTTGGATTTGAAGGTCTCATTGTCTATGTTCCATCCAGCTACCAAGGAGACACTGGCATGAGCTGCACCTACAAGTTGGTATGAGGAGTAGGCTGGCTGCCCACATGAACATTGGGCAAGTTGGGTGTGCCACGGCAGAAGTGTGTCATTTTGGGAAATGCTTGGTCAAGCACTTGGTCAAGGTCAATGACTGAGAACTGTCCCTTTCTCTGTATGAAGGCTGAGATTACATCATCTAACTTGGATGGACACATCTGGTCTCCATAACAACCTCCCACTGTGGTGGTCAGTCACGTGGCACAAAGGTCTCTGAGCCTCCATAAGAGGGAACTCTGAGAAACACTGTCTTCCCTGGACACAGGGGAGCTTCAATGTTCTCCTGAAACCCAGCTAGCTGAGAACTATAAGTAGTGGCTGGGTCTACACTTGAACTTACAGGTGCCTTCTTGTCGATGGGCTTAATGACAAACTTTTTGTCATTGAAAGAGATGTTCCTGATTTCACTCCAAGGGAAGCCGATCTTTGGGGTCAACCTGAGGTTAGAAAAAGAAAAGCAGTAGTTGGTTAGGTGTCCACATGAGCACTCTTGAACTGAGAGACCTTAACAAATCTCTCTTTAAACATAAAGCAAGTCCATAATTAGTAAAAGCACCACATCTCAACAGTCTCTACCATCCTAGGTCCAGCCTTGACACAGCCACACTGTCATTTTTCTCAGTTTCAGGAAGTTGTGTTGCATCACCCTGGTCATCTTGCCTAAGAGCTGATTCTTACTCTGGAATACCCTTTCGTCCTATCTGACCCCCTGCCTGGAGCCTCCTGCCTCAAATCCCCACACATCGACCCTCCCCGAAGCTCTCACAGGGCTGAATTCCGTTCTGTGGGTCTGATTAATTTCCTGTTGGCCAACCAATTCTCTCTTCAGACATGTCAACTGTTTCTACTCACCCAAGAGTGGCCTTCAGCTCTCAAACTACACTTTCAACATGGGGTTCTGGGCGGCAACACACTTCCTTGTCCTCTCCCCCAGGCCCCTTCCTTCCCTCTCTGACACAGACCATATCAGGGTTATTTAGATCCTAGTTACCTTTAGCTTTATAGAAACGTGTCCTGCTTCCCATACAGGCCCCCATCGCAGAGAGAAGCCACTGACTGATGGAAGCAGGCAGGACAGACGGACTCCATGCCTCTGGCTCTCATCTAGCACATGCTCCCACCTTGCTAGATGCTGTTCTGTGTCCGTCCAGGGTGGCTCTGAGACTACACGGAAGCCCTATATGGTCTTACTACTCAATGTCATTACATCACTGGCTGAATCCTGGCTTCCCCATCAAGAGACATCAAGACCACACTGCTCACTTAATCATGTCTCCACCCTTCTTTCAGTGCCTTACCAGAAATAACAACACAGGACAGACTCTCAAACCACTGTCCAAGTACTGCCATCAAAAATAGCCCTGGGCTGGGGAGATGACTCACGGGGAAGAGTGTTCTCTACACAAGTATGAAAACCAGAGTTCAAATCCACAGAACTCATAAATAAAAGGCATCTGTAACCACTGGTGGCAGAGACACGATTGCTAAGTTTCAATGGCAACCAGACTAGCTTCAGGCTCAACAAGAGACCCTGTCTTAAGGGAATAAAGTGGAGCATGATCAAGCAGGGCACCTGATGTTCTCTGGCTTCTGCGCGCGCGCGCATGCACACACACACACATGCGTACACCACCCACACACTGTCACATACACACCTAAAATGAAAATTAACAGGAAGGAAAAAGAGCAACCAGCCGTCTCCTACAGTTCCTACTTTCAGCTATCACAGCAAGGCTGGGGGTTGGGGTGGCATTCAGTGCCTAACAACATAATGGGCAGGGCGGGTTTTTGCTTTGGCAGCAAAGGCTGTGTCAAAAACAAAAGGCAGCCTCTGAAGGCCACAAGAGGGCTTCTAAGCATGGCAGGTGGCTTCCAGGGCACAGTAGTCACTGCACAACTGCAGAAGCGATGTGGGCCACAGGCCAGGGTAGTCCATGGCGGAAGCCTTTGATATAAACTCATTCTTCACAACTCTGTCACCTATGCTTGTAGCCACTGCTAACATGCATCATGCCACTCAAATGCAGTGTGTCTGTCACTTTATCATCACCCATGGGACACATAACTTTCAGCAATATAATCTCAAAACACTTGAAATACAGCCATAGCCTGCGCCTACCAGCATCCTCCGCCTGTGTCCCCAGCATCCTCCGCCTGTGTCCCCAGCATCCTCCGCCTGTGTCCCCAGCATCCTCTGCCTGTGTCCCCCCGCCCCACATACACACAGAGAAAAGCTAAAACATGGCAACGACAAGCAGCTGCTTCTGGAGCACTTGCTCCAGACTCTGAGGACAAAGCTGGTCACAGAAGCATTAAGAACCGGGAGACAGCTACTCAACCCACAGCCACATGGCCTGGTCAATGTCTCAGTTCCTTAAAGCCCAAGGAGGCCGGGCTCTGGCCCACAGCTCCTGTCTGTACAGGTCTCTCTAGTCTCTGACCCAGAAAAGCCAGGCCTCCAAGCTCAACAGATACCTGTTTTCCAAAGGCTGGGCCCAACATGGCCTTAAAGACTTTGAAAACTCAAACGAGCGACAATCCCGTAGCCACTCATAAGCCTAATTGCTGTATCAAAGCACAGCGTTAAACATGGTAGCTGTGACTCATTTCTGAGTTAAAGAACACCCTTTAATTCTTAACTAGTTGGAAAACGAAAGCCTACAAGCACCCTCTTTGCCTCTCCCTGTCCAAAAAGAGCTCACACGTAGGACATGGGGCATGGCCCACCAAGGAGATTTATCTGCCACAGGATTTATCCTGTAACTGCCCTTACGTGTTGCCCACTGAGAAGGGGGTGGGATAGTACAGGTGGTGCATGCCGATAGGCCCAGCACTGGGAAAGCTGAGGGGCAGGAGAGTGGTGAGTTCTAGGGTAGCCTACGCGACTTGTAAGCCCTGGAACTGGGGGCGGCTGATGATGGCAACGTGGGAGCCTCTACCAAAAACACAGAGATATCTGCAGATGGCTGGATGCTGGGCACACACAGGACTGGACTGAGGCATCTTGAGATGTGAGAGGCTAAGGACACCCTCAGCACAATGGGGTTACTTGGAAAGGACCAATGCCAAGGTCCCCTACAAGCTGAATCTGAAACAGCCTGAGTAATAAAATGAACAACATTGCCACCGACAAATACCAGCAGTTCATTTTAATACAGAGCCGAGTAAATGGAAAAAAGAAACTGGCTCCTTCGAGCTATGTGTATCTGTGTGAGATTGCCCGCCCCCTCCCCGAGTTTGCCATTTCTTAACACAGAAATAATCTCATGAAGGTTTCACCCACGGACATTAGAATCAATAGCAGAATGTCAGAGTCAGTGTCAGTAAGCTCAGTCTCACAGAATCTCCCTAAAATATACTGCCAACTCCAATGAGAAGGACAGACACGACAGTGGAGGCTCCCACTGAGGGCTGGACCCATGGACACCACCTGTTGCTCTTTGTGGGAGGCCTCAGGCCCTTCTATGGGATTCTTGCCCAAAGGGCAAAACTCCAATCTGCTGTGAGCAAACCTAGGCCCTGAGAAGCTGAAGGCTTTAGAAAGTCAGTGAAAGTCCAGGCCAGCAGTGCTGAGGAGCCAGGAGACAACGAAGCACGGTACTGATGCTGGCTGGGTGTCAGAAGCAGAAACCGGCTGCTGGGACAACACGTGGAAATGAGACCCACAGAGCGTCACCGCTCTGCGTGAGCACCAGTCCTAGAGGTCACCCTTGCGGGAAGACGGGTAAAAGGTATAGGGGAATTCTTTGTACTATTTTAAACTTAAGTTGGGAATAATTTTTTAAAGGATATTTAAAACTTTTCAGCAGCAATGGAGATATTTGGGGGGTGGGGGTGGGGTGGTTGTTTTGAGACAGGGTTCTCTCTGTAGCTCTTGCTGTCCTRGAACTCACTCTGTAGACCAGGCTGGCCTCAAATTCAGAGATCCACCTGCGTCGGCCTCTTGAGTGCTGGGATTAAAGGCGTGCACCACAAGGGCCCAGCTGAGATGATAAATACTCTACGTCTTGATAGGATTTGGGATTTTTCAGGCACATTTGTCAAATTATTCGGCAAATAAACACAAGTCTACATTTTACTATTCTTAAATTTTCTATCAAAACCTACTGTGATAACAAAATGTAGTACGTGATCTTGGTTTTCATTTCTTGGGACAAGTATGGATGCCGTAATTCACGGCGAGACATGCCAGCTCCAGACTAGGATGCTGCCAGCTGAGAGCAGCACACTTGTGAAGTCACCCTCAGTGAGCACACAGACGGATGGACTGATGTCCCCACCAGTCCACAAGCTTCTCCAGGACCCAGTCTTTCAGAGTCAGGACTGCTGCCTATACAACCACTTCATGATGGAGCTGGGCGGCTTGACATGCCGACGCCAAGGGGGGAGACGCCTCAGTGTCCATAGTTTTCACTGATTTTCGTGTCAGGAGAGCTTTGGTAGGGGAATGCCAGGAGCAATTACAGTCCGGCTCAGCTAGACTTCTGAGCCTATCGCCCCTCCTTCTGAGCCAAGGATTAAAGAAGAGGGACACACACATGCTAATACCTATGCTCCCACTGTTCTAAGCCGTACACCATGAAAAGGGGGTCTCTGGGGGACATTTCCCAGCCAGAGCCCATTTAATTTAAAAAAGACTATGATAAAGATATATCTGTTTATTTGTGTATCAAATTGCCCTATTAACAATGTATCAAGAATATCCAATCCCTACCATTAGTTCTATTGGTGAAGGATGCAATTCAATACTCAGGGCCTTAGAGCTCTGGTCCCTTGGAGCCGGGAACAATCTCCTGTAGCTATTGCAAATAGGAGAAAACCTGGCTGTTAACCGATTCGGTCTCAACCTCAATGCTTTTCCTCTGCAGAGAGGGTGTGCTTTCTTTAGAAGTCACAGTGATGCCACCAGGGGAATTGCATTGGCTGCTGAATGGGAGGGAGCCTGGGGGTGGGTGGGGGACCCAGTAGGGCACAGTTCAAAATTTACTTGAGGGGAAAAAAAGGCAACATTTCTGTGGCCTAGGCTGGTTACAGGCTGACATCAGCAAGTTCCTGCCCATGGCTGTTTCTTACAGCTGGAAAAACCTGTTTGGACAGCCCTTGCCAGGGCTTGTTACAAAATCTGGCCATTCACAAATGGAGCTAAAAGGCAGAAGCTGCTTCCCACAGGCATTTCCACAATGGCCAAGCCCGGCTTTTCAGCATGGTGGTGCCTCAGAGTCCCCAGCCTCTAGTCCTGGCTCGGAGGAGGGCCTGTGGGCCGAGAGCACCTGTCGCCTGTGGCTCAAACTGCCCTAGCTCTACCAACACCTCATCAAGCACACTTGTGCAGAAGCAAGCACGAAGCACTCCACAGCCTGCTTCTAGGTTCTCCAAGGGTTCAGGGATCCTGGGATGTTCTGAATGGGTTACTTTATATTTTAGACAGGGTCTCACTGTGTAACCTTTGCTGGCCTTGAATTCACAGAGCTCAGCCTGCCTCTGTCTCCTGAATGCTGGATTAAAGGCGTGTGCCACCATGCCTGGCCACTAGCTGGATGCTTTATGTACATGTCATTTATTACCAGCAGGGCCACTCTCTTAGATAACTGCACAGAGACCATGGCGGCAGGGTGAGACGAGGAAGAGCCGACACATCCTGACATACTTCACAGGGCTTGGCTGCACCTCAGGGCTCCAGGCTTCTCTGTTTCACAAGACCATGGCTCACTCCTGTCTCAAAGCTCCTCAGCCAGAGCCCAGCTTCTGCGCTCAGGCAACCTTTGCTAAAGCAGGCTGATTTCCCCTGGTGGGAAGAAGGCAACTAGGGCAGGCGAACACCTGCAGCTGACAAGAGACTCCTGGCGCCAGGCGGCTCTCTTCCTAAGGAGTCTGCTCGCAGACCTTGCACAGGATGGCTGTGAAGCAATTAGACACCTTCTGTGAGCGCAGGGGATTTAGCTAATTGTTCCTACATGCAGGCTGCTGCTGCTGCTTACAGAATCCTGGAGTGTCTACTGGCATTACCAACATTCCTGGTTGGATTAGTACAAACCTTGAGCCAGGAGCCCATCCTGGCTAGGCAACAGCCTAGGAATAGCTGTGGAGGGGGAAGTCCTCTAGAAGCTAGCTACACTCTCTGCTTCACAGGGTTCAGGGTCCTAAGGTTGGTGCACTCTGGGCCTTCCCTTGCCACAGACTCCACGTGCTGCAGAACAGACCAGAGGTACAACTGACTTCTGGTCACGAAGCTACCACACCGTTCGACACACCACACACACACACACACACACACACACAGATGCACATGCATATATGTGTGCATGCACATGAGCATGCGCGCGCACACACACCTGGCACTTCCTTGGTTTTGCAGGCCTGCTACCCCACAGTTAAAATCAATGATCAAGTTCATGATCAAGTTCAACTCACTTGTCATCTTTCTCATAAATATTAAGTCCAAGGGCATCAACTCCAAGCCAAAGGTCTGTTCCTTTTTTATTTTTGATCTCGAAATAGTTGATCCCGTACATTTCCAGGTCCTGGGCAATCTTCAGGTATTCTAGCATAGCGCTGTCCCTAATGGGAAAGAAAACATAGGTTCTGTGGTTAGCAGTAAATCACACCCAAACACACGAGCCTCTGCAGATGCTGGGAAAAAAGGCCAGCAAAGCAGAGTAGGGCGGGGGCATGGCTTACAGGCAGGCAAGGCCTGGAGCAACCAAAGGCCGCTAGGCCATAGGGATGGGCTAGGCCTGCAAGCAGCTCCCTGACAGGGGTCTGTGCTATCCTGAGCCCTGTAACTTATCTGCTCTACACATTCAAGGAGAGCTAAACTGATTTGCTCTGGTTTCTAAGGAGACAGACTTTGTTTTTATTCTCTTGCTAGGATAACCCTGTTTCTTGCATTCACAGAATGGCCAGAGATCCCAACAAAGGACTCCCAAAGGCTCTTGGCCACTCAAGGGCTCTGCAGCACAGTTTCCAAGTCCCACACTGCAAGAAAGTAGTGAGGGCTGTGCGTAAGGCCAGCAGCAGGGACTGGGATCTTCACCTGAGCACCCTAAAGCCTCCATGCCTCTGTCCCTCAAGCTCCACGGCCGTTCTCACCCGGGGCCCATGCTTACATTATGTGTAGTGCTGAAGGCAATAACCTTAATAAGCAAGTGAACTTGCATCCCTGCCAAGAGACAGAAACCCCATTCCACTGAGATCAACGCTCCCCTCAGCTCTAAAACAAGTGCCGACTGCAGGATTTTCCTCTGAAGGGATGGATGGAGCTAGCGGTGGAGGCTTAAACTGAGTTGCTTCTTTCCCCAGGCAAGAATACCAGGCCTTGTTTAAAAAAACAAAACTCTAAAATTTCTTCCCCCAAAGGGAGCTCCACTTGTCTGTGCTGTACATCACCAAGCACGAAGACCAAACGCTGACCTCTCTGGAAGTGCTACCTGGAGTCCCATGAGAAGAAGGTAGGCGGAAAAGGGCGGCACTCACTTGAGCATCCCTCGGTGTTCTGCGTGCCACACCTGGATCCGGTCCTCCCACTGGTCCCTGGTGAGCTTGTGCTGGTCCATGACTCTAGGTTTCAAAAGGAGAGATGAAGGGCTGTCACCTTGAGAGCTGTGGCATTTGAGCCAAGAGGCCACTTCGTACGTGCATTCCCCTTACTGTTCTTTTGAATGAGACAATCACGTGGAGTTTTTGTTTCTACTTTCTGGTTTTCTTTCTTGAACATAAGCCTGAAGACTTGGCCTTTCAAAGAACCCAATCCCACTAGCTTTTTTATAGTATTTTAAACGACTTTTCTTCCAAAAGGGGTCATATTTTGTCACCAGCGAGGAAGGGCAGACTTGCCAGAGGCCAGGTTACTGTATACCAGGCAGAGCTAAGCAGGCAGGTCAGAAGGGGGCCTGGCCATCAGACACAAGAGGAAGGGACACGGTAACCCTGCTGTGTCTCAGTTAATCATCAGAGGAGTGGGCTGGCTCAGAACAGTCCTAAAGGAGCACTTAGGGAAGAACCAGCCTCCCAGCCTAAGTGACATTGACAGTGCTCCCTCCTCCCAGGCCAGCCTAGGCTCACCTCTGGGGGATCAGTCGCTCAGAGCTAAGGTACCCAGACTTGTGCAGTTCCTTGTTATAATCTCCAAACTTGGCCTGCACGGCGTAGGACCCCAGGAGCACAGCTGTCTCCGGGGGGCAGTAGATCTCATCGCTGAGGATACCCTCCTTGACTTGGAGGAAGAACAGCTTCTGTGTGATGTCCTGGATGAGCTCCTCTGCCACATCCTCGGGATAGAACTTGGCCCGGAATTTGAACTGGACGGGGTTCTCCTTCCGAACCTCTTGTGCAGACACCTATGGGTCAGAAGGCAGTTCTCACTACCAACTCCAGCCCATTCCTGAACACCAGGGATTCAAAAGCTATTATATAAGTATTGTTCTTATCATTTGAGAGTGTCCCGGGTCTGCTTCAGACTTGCTGCATTATGGAGGATGATCCTGAGTTTCATAATCCTGCCTCTGCCTCCTGAGACCTGGGATTACAGGCATGACCCACCATGCCTGGTTTATACAGGGCTTTGTGCATACTAGGCAAGGATTCTACCAATTTGGCACATTCCTTAGCCCCAAATCCATCATTGTAGCATGTGATGTCAGCCTAAAGCATCTTGGCTCTGCTGGAAACCCAGCTACTAGGCTGCAGGACCTCTCGTCCCTCTGCCATTTCTTGGGACAGTGCTATGGGTCCCAAAGAGCTCATTTAGGAATGTCCCTCACGCTGGGACCTCCCTCAAGCCAGCCTGTGTCTGGACCATGAATTGACCCCTCTTGCCCTCCTTGCAGTGACACGGAAAATGAGCTGGAGGAAAAATAGCCCAGCCTGCAAGGGTCTGAAGAAAACACACTTAGCTTTCATTACTATGAGTGAGGTTGCCAAATTTTCGGAGCTAGAAGATAATTTACTACAGACTCAAACAGAACAGCAGGTTCTGACAATATGGTAGGTGACTCATGATTTCTAGATTAATCTCATGTGGGGGGGGGAGTAAGGCCACAGGCAGTTAGCCATTACCTGCCCCAACAGGGGACTCAAGGGGAGGAGTGCCAAGATCTGATTCTCCCTTCCTGGAAGCTTGCAGCCCCTCTGTCTATAAAAGTCTTTACACAAATAACAAGGAACAAAAAGACAAAGACATATGCTGGGTCTATGCCTGCTAGCTGACAAAGGGAAGGAGTTCCCACAGCAGACATGGTTGAGGCATTCTGGTTTTGATGCCCAGTTAACTAATAGTCTGCAAATGGTTAACTCCGACTTACCTTTTTATCAAGTTTCAACCAGGTAGGAAATCCTTTATTGTCCACATACTGGAGACCAAAGTACCACACTTCACGGAGGCCAATCGTCTTTACCACCTGTGGGAGAATGAGAGGCCCACCATGAGAAACACCCTCACACAGGCAATGCCAGCCAGTGGGTGCCCCCGCCATGTGCTCATCAGTCCCCAGAGACCGGGACTCTTACTGGTACGACAAACAGGCAGTCTTGAGCACAACCTCTGACCCACATGTCATGTCAAAGCATAAGTGACACATTTTAGCCTGAATATGACTGGATTCAAGGTTATCTGTAAGCTTTACCAGCTCTCACCCCCACCCCCTTGACTGCAGGCTGCGGGCTGGCTGTGATGAGCACACAGAACTGAGAGCCCACCTTCAGGAATGTCTAGGCATACAGCCCTGCATCAGGATGCTCAGGCAGGGGGATGGCTGGAAATCACCAGCACCACACGTGGTCCATGGAAATAATCACACACCCCACACATAGACACACATACTCACACCTACACACATAAGAGAACTAAGTCCTAAACCTTAGATGTTGTAGTTTTAAATGCCACGACAGGAAACATTAAACCTTTAAAAAGGTTACTGTCCTTCTAAGAGTTCCTGTGAGGTATAACTGACAAGCTAGACTAGACTGACTGAACACACCAGAAACCACATAGGAAGCCATGTGTTGATGGTACACACCAGATTAAGGACCATCACAGGTTACATTGTGAAATACCTCATCTTCCCTAAAAAGAGAAACCATACACACAGGACGAGGAACCCTGGCCGCCTGCCACCTTCATCTGTAGAGGGGCAAATGCTTGCTACCTCCAGAATCTCTGCTTATGAACTGTCATGGGCCACCCTGCTCGTGCACCCCACACAACAGTGGGGATGCACCACCCCAAGACTATCAGGGATGGTGTGAGGGAAACTTGGCTTGCTCCACACACTCTGCCCCCAGAACTTCACGAAGCCCATGCTCTTGTGCTGAGTGCAGAGGACTCTCCGTCCACCCCTGCCAACTTCCTACTCTGCACAAACCAGCGCCTTATCATCCGAGGTGACGCGGGCTGCACAACAAAGTCCTACACACATAGCAAGCGGGTGTGTTGACTCTAATCCACCCTTTCCAGTTCATCTGCCCAACTGAAACCTCAGCCTGATCCTGTGCAGCCAGTGAGAACTTCCTGTCCATTTGACCTCCCTCTCCAGGGCTCTAGGCTTCCACTGACTGCCAAGGCCACCACCGAGTCCTCTCCTGCATTTGTGTGGATGGCTGAGTCAGTCTACAAGCATCCCTTGAAGCCAAGGCCATCAAGGCCACCGCTCTCAGTGAAAAGCTGCCCCTGTTGCCCTGACTTGACACTCGCTCCTTACTGTTCTCAATGAATGGACTTCTGCAGTTTTAAAGGATGGGCTTCCCCCAAGGGCATGTTAAACACCTTCCCTTCCCTCGGTACATTCTGAAACCATGGTCCTCCCATAGGGGAATCCTGCGCTCCCACAAAGTCATTATTTCCACTGCCTTCAAGGTCCTGTGATTCACCTCTCAGCTTCACCCAAAGAAGGGTCTCAGTAGCTTGGGGGCTAACTCTCACCTCTGCCTTGGGATGGGTTTGGATGACAGACTTTAAGACACAAGGACAGGGGTGCCTGATTCAGTCAACCAAGCAGCAGCTGAAGTGCTGTGTCCCATGCCTCCTGTCCCTATAGAACATCCAATGCCAGCCCTTGCTCTACATGGAGCGCCAGCTAGTCCAGTGACATGCTGCAGCCTGGACTGCAAGGGAAGAGGCTGCTGCAGCGGCAGGATGGCAGAGTGATGTCTCAGGGGCACTGGCATGCCCATGGTCTCTTTCCCTTGGCTCCATCAGGCTGGAGGGTCTGGTTCTGGGACAAGTCTCGGTCCTCAGATCTGTGACTGTAGTCTCATTTTCCCCTCGTACTAGAGTTACCTGCTATGCTCTGGAAGCAATTCTGCTGGTGGCCCCACCACCCATTTGCCAGCAAGGAAGAGTAAAGCTCAAGAGCCAGAACTGACCAGGCTAAGGTCCTGGACACGGTGCCACACGGCACTTAGTGGCTGTGTCCAGCCTCCTCTGGGAAACTTTCAGGGGTGACCTTTAGATTTCATCCTTAATCTAGCCTCACCCCAGAGCAGAAAGTATCTTAAATCTCACTAGAAGAGAACACCTTTCAAACAATGGTGGCTGGCCGCCAGCCCTGCAGAACAGGTCTGGGCACGCCCTGGCACCCAGGGTTCTGCCACAGGTAGAGCCACCTGGCACTACCCTGTGCTCACTTTTTGGAAAAGGCTGGCTCGAGAATGGTCAGAAGTGCTGAAATTCCCTTCCCAGGCCTTCCCAGCACCAGCGCTCATTTTCAGGTTCGGACTTTGAATGCAGAGGGCCACCCACTGTGGCAGTGGGGCCACTTGAGACCGAAAGCTCTTGGGCCAGGTGTTGTGTGGCTTACCTCTGGCCTTGTGACCCAGACCCTTGTCTGCTCTCTAGAGTTTGCTATCATTTATCTCTGCCATTCACCTCAAGCTTTAGGAGGCGCAGGAACATGGATGCTCTTGCCTTGCTACCTCCAGGCAAAGCCTGTGCAAAGCCCACTGAGGGCCTGGATGCCAAGGGTGAGCTGCTGGCCAGCGCAACACAGGTATCTTTGGTGCATCCCTCACCATTGTCTGGGCCCATTTAGTCTATGAAGTTGGGCAGAGAACAAAGAGGCAAGGAGGGTTTTCCAAGACCTACCAAGAGATGGGAACAAGAGGTACCCTTTTTCCCGATTCTATGTGAGAGTAATGTAGAACATTCTGGAAAAGCTGCTTTCCAAAACCAAGTGTTCTGTGGTGAAACTGCCTGTTAGAGCCAGCTACCTGAAGTGTTTTCTTAAGAAACAGATGTAGGCTATTCTGTTTCCTCACAGAAGTGAGGGGGACCACAGGACTGACACACTGAGAACCATTCCAGGTGTTGGATGGGCTCCACCACACTCCTGTCACGGTGCTCACATTAGCAAAGCTGCCTCTGTCTGAACTGCAGAAGAGGATTCTAACTGAAGCAGAGGTGGCCAGCTCTGGCTAGGATGCCACATCTGGCCTGCTGACCACCTATATGGTCCTCACGGTAAGACTGGGGTTCTGCTTTTTGTTGTTGTTGTTATTTTTTAAAGGTTCTGGAAATCTCTTTTAAAATGTGGGACCCCATATTGTCTTTTATCAGAACAAGGTCACTGTGCTCACAATTCATGGATTTGTGGGCTACTTTTTGTAACAGTGGAAAGAATGAGCAGTTACGACGCAGACCACGGGGTCTTCGAGCCTAACAGAGTGACTATCTGGCCCCTCTGCGAAAAGCTTGCTGACATGTGACTCGCAGCTGCTAAATAACACTAGGTATCGTTTTTCTAGTGCACTTTGGGGAGGGCTGAACCATTTAAGAAAACTGTGTTTGGGGCAGTGTTGCTATGATAAACCCCAATATCCAGTGAGTGTTATCAGCTAACAGCTACTTAACAGAAAGACCCGACGTCACGGGCATGGCACAGCAGATGAGATCTAAACAGTGCTCTACTTTCTCAAAGGCCCCTTTCATCTCTTACCTGCAGTGACAAAACACACTCTCTGCTTAGAAGACCAAGGGGTTGGCCCCTCACACACTTCTCACAAGTGGTCAATTCCCCGTCCCGATGTCGGAGACTGACCTGATCAAAAAGCTGTTTCCCAGTGGTGTTTGGCTGGATGGCAAACTCCAGCTCGGCATCCATGGTGGTCACCCGAACGTTGATCTGGAAAACAGGAGGAGAAACTTGAATTTCCCTGTGCGTTCTTCCCCTGGTGGCCTCCTCGACCTCCCACCTAAACCTAGAGCTGAATGGCAATGTGGCTGCTGCACATGCTCCTCTCTCACATCTGTCCTCATGCCGACCACAAAACACTTGCCACAGGTCCTAAATGAGAGACAGCTGACTGAAGTCGCAGCAAGTACATGGTCTGGGCTCAAACGCAGCCTTACTGCCTCAATAAAGCACACGCGCGTCTGCAAAAATCTTGAAACCCCCACGACAGTCAGCTGAGGCGGGCAGCGCTCCTGAGGTCCCAGCTGGAGGCTCGCACCAAGCTGAAACATAGAGGAGGGAGGACAGGCCGTGCACCTGATAGTCTGGGGACATCAGGAACTGAGAAAAATGATGCAACAAGTACATGTCAAAACCAAAGAGGACAAAACATCATACAGCCATTTGAGATGCTAATTATGAAGCAGATAAAAGGGAAACAACATCTAAAGTTAAAACTGGGACAGGCAGGTGGTGCAGGCTATGAATGCTGGCACACACGACAGATGTAAGGAAAGGCAGTGGAAGCTGCATCAACGGTACCCTCGCCTAGGCTCACGGGGAGCGAAGGTTATCCCAGCGATGGGGAGAGCCCTAAGATGCTTCTACTCTTGCCCTACTAGGGTTTTGTAAACAAGCTGGAGCTGGAGAGATGGCTCAACAGTTAAAAGCACTTGTTGCTCTTACAGAGGACCTGGGTTCAGTTCCCCAGTACCTGCATCGTGGCTCACAACTATCTATCACTCCAGTTCCAGAGGATCTAATGCCCTTTTCTGACCTCCATGGGTACCACACAAACATACATGCAGGCTGTGTATGTATATATTTTTTAATTAAAAAAAAGACAGTTCTCACACCTCACGCTTCAGAAAACCTAGGCTTACTAAGCATAGGAAACGGCAGTGGCTCTTCCCCTTCACCCTTCCATGGGGAAAGACCACAGCACACAGCAGCTGTGATTCACACAGTCAGAGGGGAGGGGTCTCTTCCCAGCACAGGGGCCCTGTCATGAGGACAGCCCTTAGCCCAGAGAGCTCAGAATCCAGCAGATACAGGATGCACCAGTACAGAGTAAGCAGCAGATGTAAGTTCCTTCAGCAGAAACAGAATTTGTATGCTTTCTCTCCAGCTGGGGCAGCAGAGACATTTAATCCTAGTGATAGGGAGGCAGAGGCAGGCAGGTCTCTCAGTTTGAGGCCAGTGTGGTCTCAAGTCTACACAGTGAGACACTGTCTAAAATATAAAAACAAAACCAAGAAGAAAGAGGGAAAAACAAAAGGTTCGCACTAGTGTTAAAGACTGGACAAAGGATGCATCCCAGATGCCCAGAGCATCGCTATCTGGCATCTCTAGCACATAGGAGAGATTCCCCAGATTAAAACAACAACAACAACAGCAACAACAACAAAACAAAAACCCCAACCACCCCCCAAAAAGACCCAACCGCCTCCCCATATCTGCAAGTTGAAGAATTAGAATTTACTGCAAAGAAACTTCATTTTATATTTTAATAAGATTTTAAAACTTAGAGTAGTAGTCACTTCCTGGTAACAATTCCCTTTTTAATTAAAAGAGGGGACATTAGGAGAACATAAACTAAACAAACATCCCAACACCAGGTCATCAGCTCTTCAGTGACTAATACAGGAAGAGCAGGCTGGATGAAGAGAACATTCGGGACCAAGGCTTTCTAAACTTAGGGCACTGGGAAGAGATCATCTCCAGAAGCCAAAGCCAGTAATCACCGTAAACAAATGCTGTGCGGGCAGTGGGGACGGCTCAGTGGAGAAAGTGCTTGGCAGAAAACTATGAGGACCAGAGTTTGGTACCCAGACTAGCTGGAATTGGAGAGCTTGGAGTTCCATGAGACCCTTGCCTTGATAGAGGAGACAGCAATCTAGAAGACTACTGACGTCAACCTTAGGCCTCAGCAGGTATGCATACACATACGCATCTACCCACATTACACATATGTATGTACACATATGCAGTTAATATCAACCATTCGGAAAACTACATGAAACACTTTATTAGAAATTTAAAATGTGCCAGGTGGTGGTGACACACGCCTTTAATTCCATCACTCGGGAGGCAGAGGCAGGTGGATCTCTGAGTTGGAGGCTAACCTGGTCTACAGAGCAAGTTCCAGGACAGCCAGGGCTATACAGAGAAACCTTGTCTCTAAAACCCACAACAAAAACAAAGCAAAAGACAAACAACAAACAAAAAAGTCCTCCCTAAAGGTGCCAAGTCAATATTAACATAAATATAGAGATTCATATACGGTGTTATCTCCACAATCTTAATACTCAAGACTGGTACAAGTGTGTGGAAGCTACCAGGGCAACAGAGCAGCGAACGGGCAGGGCCCTCGCTGTCCATGGCTTCAGTGAACAAGCAGGGCCCTTGCTGTCCACGGCTGCAGTGAACAAGCAGGGTCCTCGCTGTCCATGGCTGCAGAGAATAAGCAGGGCCCTCGCTGTCCACAGCTGCGCTGCTCTTGGCTGATGAGCACACGCTGCTCAGCAGCGCCTCTGTTGAGGATTCTGCTGGCATCTGGACAGCATGATGGTCATTCTATGAGACCATCCCAAGCAAGCAGATCCTTCCATGTTCCTTAGGACCAGTTTCTAAGCACCTATGTTCCCAGTCACCGGTCATCTAAAAGCAGCACTCCCCAACCACACAGATTTCCCAAACGTGGCACACACCACCTTAGTCTATGCGCACTGACCTAGTCCGTGTTTAAAAAGGCCAGTAGGATTGTTTTCAGTTTATCAATCTTTAATAATGTGTTGCAACGCAGCATAAACTTCCATCAAAATTTAAATGTGACCTTTAATAACATTCATATTATGGGACCCTAAGAGAAATCAGGCTTCAACAAACGAAGACACCCTGGTTTCCCTTTGTGTGCCCCTGATGCTGGGTTTGTATGGTGAATGATGGTTTTTAATGAACTCACAGGATGCAGACGCATCTGGTGCCTGAATGGCAACAATGCCACAGGAATAAAGAACTAAATGTCTTGTTGACAGGAGGACGGTCCCACGAGAACTCAACTGACTTGCAACTCCAAACTGCACGCAGAGATGGGGAGCAGAAGGCTCGCGGCAGGTCACTGTCTGGATAATTTACATCTCCTATGTAAGAGCAATGCTGAAGGGCTGCGGTGTAGCTCAGAGCTCTTACGACTTGGTCTTGGATTTGCACCCCAGAATTACCAATATTGATGTCTGCATAATCACTTGCATATGTATGCATTGCACACACACACACACACACACACACACACACACACACACACACACACA
>LOJH01002832.1:15073-25135 GCA_001685095.1 Ellobius talpinus
CTCTCTCTCTCTCTCTCTCTCTCTCTCTCTCTCTCTCTCTCTCCCTCTCTCTTCACCCCCCACACCAAGACACGGTTCTCAGAATAACCACACATTAACTTGCTGAAGGCCCTTCAGCTCTGGGTCATGAAGGATATTGTCAGCAAATGCCGACTAACAACTCTCATTTAGGAGCCACTTGGGAACTTCACAAGGGTCTGTCCTATCGCTCTAAGAGGAAGGAGATGAACTTTTAGTGGCTCTTTCTGCTCTTCTCCGTAACTCAGATGCCTCAGTCTTCTTGCTTTTGGTTCAGGGCAGGGAGCCTAGGCACTCTCCCTGTGCCCCGGACCCTGTCTCTCCAGGCAGCTTTCAGCTAGCCTTCTGTGCAGAAATATATGCTCCGAGGAGAGAGCAAATTGCAGGGTGTGATATAGAGTCCTCACTGAACACAACTGTGCTTAAACACTGTAAATGTTCATAATTCTCAGCCATGAATATTGCTTTCCTTAGCGTTATACCCTACTTTTAAAAACCACTCAAAAGTCAACCATTTAAGGCAAAAAAAGCGCTGAGTAGGCTCTGGGCTGCCGCCTTGGCTGGCACCACAGCTGGGGAAATGCAGGTAGAGAATGGAGACATTTGGATTATACTTGCTGCAGCCACCTGCACGTCACCCAGTCATCGGGTGATGTCCTTGTCTGCTAGACCCATTGGAATTGGCCCTCCTTCTCTTCAGGTCCCTCCTCTATCTTCACACCAGGGTCTTGAGCTAGACTGGCCTTGCCCACCTGGACTGGATCCAAGGCATGGGTTTCATTACCTCCTTCCATAAGCAGTCCCTGCATACCTAGACTCTGGGGACCTTGAGGTGACTTCAGTGTCGTCTGTGGTGGTTCGAATAGAAATGGCCTCCATAGACTCAGGGAGTGGCACATTAGGAGGTGTGCCCTTGTTAGGGGTAGGTGTGGCATTGTTGGAAGAAGTGTGTTCCACTTCACTTCCTGTTGCCTGTGGATCGAGATGTAAAAACTCTCAACTCCTTCTCTAATATGGTGTCTGCCTGCATGTCACCATGTCCTAGGCTAGACCATGTCCATGGACTAGACTTCTGAAGCTGTGAGCCAGCCCCAGTCAGAAGTTTTCCTTTATAAGAGTTGCAATGGTCATGGTGTCTCTTCTCAGCAATAGAAACCCTAAGAAACCATCCCTTGTCTTCCAACAGTTCATTGTCTAGTGGTATAGGCAGAGTGTGTGCATTAACCATTAAGGTTGCTGTCTGAGGTAAAGCTTTTTTTTCCTTTTATGGGGGCTGGGATGGTCCCAGGGGCCTTCCTAGACGAGAGAACATTAGAACTGAATTTCGGAGGAAGAGGAAGGAGAAACAGGAACTGGTGTGGGAGCTGGGCGGGACGAAAAACAGCCCGCCACTCCCCTTTCACTACAAGGAACCCATGGCTGGGTGTGAATATACCAATGGGCAGTCTCATCTTTATGGCTTACTATCTAGATGAGTGGGTGGAATGAGCTGTACACTAAGCAAATTGTTGTCTCCTCAGGTGGGGCCAGGGTCCTGGGGATGAATGGAGATGTAGATATAGAGAATGTATTATCTTAGAGAGTCATGGCTGAGGTCTGCTTTGGGGCTCCAGGGTCCTCTGTCTTCACAGGGAGCTCATGGGAGCGAGACAACTCTCTAAGAAGGCAGCCAGGGAAGAGGTCATTAATCCCCTTCTTGATACAACTTTTGCTGAGTAGGTGCTAACACGTCGGCCCATTCAGACATCCGGTAGCATCAGTGAATGCTATGGCCCCATAGATAGGTGCAGAACAGATGTGATTCTGTGTATGACGGGAGTGTGAGGGTGTAGGCGTTCTGTGAGTCATAAGGCGACGGGGAGGCCAAGAAACTGGAGTCCATTCTGGAGGAGCCTGGGCTGGAACAAGAGCAGGCAGACTTACTTGCTTTCAGGTGATCTGGAAAATCTGGTTAGCATTTGCTGGCGCTTGGTCTTCACTTGGCCTTTCTTGACCTTCACTGAACTTCTCCTTCATCTTCACCAGCTTCTCTTCTCTTGTTGGTATGTAGCCTTCACCTGCTGGTCCCTGGTCTTCACCTGCTGGTTCTGGTCACTACCTGTTAGTTTTTGGTCGATCTGTGGGTCCCTGGACTTGACCTGCTGGTTCATGGTCCTTGCCTTCTGGTTCTTGATCTTCACCTGCTTGTCTGTAGTCACCATTTGCTTGTTTCTGGCCACTTGACTATTTCTGGTCTTAATCTTCTGGTTTCTAGCCTTTCCCTACTGGTCTTTCATCTTCGCCTATTGGTTGCTGGTCCCTTCTCACCTGTGCCATTTGGAAGAGTGGGGAGCCAAAGGTTTGTGGAGTTGGATTTACTTGGATTGAACTCAGTTTCCACTGGGTTCTTGCGTGACCTTGAACAAGTGACCTCCTTCACTTAGTGTCTTCCTCTGAACATGGAGTCATGAAATAATGTTTATTTCACAATTGCCGAGTGAATGAAAGAGGAAAGGAAAGGGCTTGCCTGGCACAGGGCAGTTTGCCCAATAATTTAGATCCTCTCTGCTTTGCTCACTATATCACTGTGTTCCTGCACACGTGTCACTAATTGGAGAATGAAGAATTGAGCAATTGTTTGGGATGGGGAGGGGGAGCATCTACCTAAGGGATGGAGCTAAGCTGCTCCTCATGGTGGTGGAGCATCTTGTGGACAGAGCACACAGGGCAGAGGAAGGCTAGAGTTTTAGCCTGTATCTCCAGAATCATTCCCCGCATCCCAACAAGTCTACTGCCTGGGGATGACTAGCGTAGCTTCTGTACCCCATGGGAACGTCTCCAAAGAAGCTGGGCATGCACATCGTGGCCCACGCAGCTTGTGTCTGGGTGTAGCTGCTGTACGCTTGGAGAGCCTTTGGAGGCCATGTCATCCCTGCATTTCCCGTTTTGCTTCTGCTGTGGGCCCTGGCAGCTGTTTTTCTGCCATTGTCCATTTGTCTCTCTGATGCGGGATTCCCGCTCTCTAGAGAAGGTATTGATATGGGGGAGGGTGTTGCACTTCCATGGCCATGCCCCAGTTCTACCTACTGTACCTTCCAGCCCCAGCCATTTTGTGTGTGGTATCTTTTTCTAGAGGGAAAGTGTCTCTTGAGGGGGTGCAAATTACATGATCAAGGCATGGTGGGTGTCTCGGTGCTTCCCCACCCCGATTTGGCATATCCTCTGCCTTCTAGAAGCTGCTGCCTCATGGCATGTGTATCCCAGGCCTGGATCTGAATAGGAGTGGACAGCCTGTAACCTGAGCTGTGCCTGCCCTCGGGGATTAGAAGTGGCCTGAGCGTGCATCCATCAGGTGGTGGTGTGAATTTGATTGTGCACCAGGCACCCCTCTCCCCTGTCCCGTGTGGATCTGATGCTGGTCCTGACAAAAGGTTGTTTGCCATTCTCTAGCTGGGCCCCAGGGAAGGGTGCAGGCTGTGTCACTTGCTTCCACCAGCTTGGAGATTTTTGTGACACTGTTCTTATATCTTATGCCCTCTGCCCCTTTCTGAGGTCTTGGATGTGACCAATGCTAGTGGTAAGCCTCTGGAGTCAGTCTCCTGGAAACCTGATGCTGTACCTTGCAGGGCCACCTCTCCAGGAGGTCAGTGCCTTTCACTGTCCCCACCTTTCTCCAGCTGCCAAGTTGCTGGCATTGTCTGGCCCCTGGGTTCAGCTTGGCCTGAGAATGCGGGCTCCGTGGGACTTCTGTGGGAGCAGAGCAGGATGAAGGCTCTGCTTTTCCTTTCCACCCCGACTCACTTCCCCACAACTGCCTGATCCCTGGACACTCAGATCAGATCGCCCTTTCTCTGAAGCCTCTGCACACAGCTCAGGTATTGACTGGAGACCCAAGAGGTGACTTGTTCATTTTAGGTTTGGGCTGCCCTCCCTGGCTCCTTTTGCCTTGTTTTCCAGGTCCACTGCCTGGAGTGAGGCAGAAAGCTGTTGCTGGGGGACCACCATGAGCTTGCTTTCCTGCCTTGCTTGCTTTCCTCTGTTTGTCACAGGGAGATTCATAGCTGGGAAGAGACCTCACAGTGCTAAGTTCCAACTGTACCACTACAAATGGGAGCTTGGAAGGTGCTAGAAATCGAATGTAAGCTGGGCAGGTGCTTTTGACCCAGTCCTTTTCACTTCGTGGTGATGCCTAGATTTTTGGACCTTGGTCCTAGGCCTCCCCTCCTCCCGCAGTGCTTCTGCCTGGCTCATACCTCGCTGCTGCCCACCCTGTGCACTCTGCCCTCCTTCTTATGAGGGGAGGGGGTGAGAGGAGTCATCTTCCCTGTTGCTTTTCAACGGAGCCACCTTTCCAGAGAAAGCTCTGAGCACGTCTTCTGCTGAAGCTCCCTGCGGCTTCTGGGATCAGTAATGAAGGCCTCAGCTAAGCCTCTCCTACGGAGCTCGTTTACCCTTCATCGAACAACATGGACTCCCCGTTCACCCTTGTGTGTGTGACCATTCCCTGCAGATCTGCAGAGGCCTCTGGGCCTCGCCTCTGCCTGTTCCAACTGCTTGCCTGGCTTGTCCCCTTTTCCTGCTACAGTCTGAACTGCTGTTCTTTTAGAGCCCCCAAGCCACCTCCAGCTGTGTGACTCTTACCTCTTTCCGCTGTTGAATCTGGGCCCATGTTCCCTCCAGTATCCTCTAGACAGTTTGTGGGGGTGTGGGCTGGGAGCTGCATCAGTTCTGATTTCCAGTCTAAGCCCTAGACTGGGAACACAGGAAGCAACTGGAGAGATTCCTGGCGGGCTCCAGGGGGAAGTTTGATCACTTGCTAGGAAAGCAATGCTTCCCAGTCTGTCTTCGTAGGGCGAGAGAGGTGTTGGTGGGAAAATCAAGCCTCGTTGGTGGCCAGGTTTCTCTTAAGTTCCCCTCTCAGGGTTGAGAATTTCATTGTATTGTTTTTCAATTTCTCCCGAGCATCTGCTACTATGAAAATTTTCATTATCACTGACAAAGATCCCCTCTCATCCCTGTGGGCTGCAGGAGAGTTCTGAGTTCTCTCCCCATCTGCTCCAGAGCACCTGAAGGCTGAGCTGGGTAATGTCCCTGGCCAGCTGGGCACTTTCTCAGAAGATCCAAGAGCTTTTGCTCAGCGGGCATCCTGCCTGGCCAGGGATGCTTTGGCTGTGCCCAAGTCACGAAGGCTCCGCGGCTGCTTTCATGGTGTGGGGGGTTGGGTCAGGGAAGCTGGCTATGGAATTTGGCTTACCTTGTTTCCGTCTTGAGAGACTCTTCCTTCTGAAGGTGTTCCTTTCAGACAGTCGTGTCTACATGGCAGGCGCGTGTTCTCTCTAACAGAGGACTAGCTCCATGATTTCTGAGACTGTGCTGTTATGATGGCAGGTAGGATAAAGAGCTGTGAGGAGGAGAGACTGGAGCCCTGGGCCCGGTATCAGCTCTCACCCTTCACCTTCCTCATGGCACCTGGGCACCCTGCTTAGAAGCAGCCATGACAAGCAGGGAAAGGCTGTGGACATTGTGTCTTGCTAAGCAGACCTGGCTCTGGCTGGTTTTGGTCTCCCTTGTTTTTAGATATTGCTGGGCTTCTTTCCTTGGTGACCAGGATTCAGACTCTGTCATTTGGGTAAGGTGACCACACTGATGGGGCTGAGACATCCCTGGGATTAGCCCGTGTGATTTTCCGCAATAACCTAGCCTGGGCTGAGCTCAGGCATAGAGAGGTGGCTCACCAAGAGCCATATCCATGCAGCATGAGACAAAAGCTCTGAGCCCAGGCTGTGTGACCCTGTAACTGGAGTCTTGCCCCTCGCTTCCCCAGTTGTTTGCGATGGGGAGGGAAGCGTCATTCTTTGTTTCCACCCTCAAGAGGTTATACAGCAGCCAGCCACTTTCGTATCTGTGTTACTGGGTGCCCTTTGCATCAGTGCTTGACAAGTGAAAGACTAAATGAATAATGGACACTCCCCAAGGGGGAAATATTTTTGAATTTACACAAGGCATATTTTGTGCCCTAGGCTGTCATCTCAGGACCGCTGTATGGTGTTTGTACTATGATTGCCATTCTCGTTTTCCTCCCTCCCTCCCTTTTTACAATGTAAGGATGAAAGCATAAGGTTCCAATGAGTGGGGTGAACCAGCCTGGGCTGTGGGCTTAGTGCAGAGCTGGGATGGTAAAATCTCTAGTTTTGTCCTGCCATGGTTGTCCCTGGAAGAGCCTTGGCAGGCTGGCGGATGGAGCTAGTGTTTAAGAGACACTTCAGCAGTCCCATCCACCATCTGGTCACAGTCCCCCAAGGAAGGGCTTTGGCCAGCAAATGCAAGCACAGCTTATTTGGGCTTGTCTAGGCAAGATGACTTGGAATGGTGGGGACAGTATCCCTTCTTCACTCTCAGCTCCCTTCCCTCCTGTCTTCATTTAGCCAGAGGATGTGGGTGAGTGAAAGTGCCATGGGATTCCCTTGCCAGTTGTTTTCCTGGCCTTGGCTGCAAGGTACATGGGACATAGGGACTTGATGGCAGCCGTGAGAAGAGGAGCAGCAGACTGGCAAAGGGAAAGCAGCTAGGCCTATAGATGTCCCTGAAGAGGGAGCTGCTGTTCCAATATTTAGGGAGTACAGTGAAGTTAGCAGCATTGAGCTTAAGGCTCACATTTAGGGGACTGGGCACAGCTACCACAGAAAGGTAGAGGATGGAACTGGGGCTACCCTAGTTGGGTAGAGCCTAGTACTGGGAATGTAGGTGCAACTCCACCTGTTTGAGAAACTGTGCTCACTAGGGAGGTCAGTGCTTCAGTCATGGCCCCACCAGGTGACAGGCCATGGAGCAGAGGGTGTAGCCACTCATAGTTAGCATATTTAGGAGGGAGCAAGGTGTATGGGTATCCTTCTGGATGCTCGTCCTGGCATCCACAGGGTGACCTCCAAGGTTTACTTGCTAGGTATAGTCATCTTTGGCTGTTCTCATGATGGCTGGTGTACCTAGTATCATCTTGCTGTACCAGGGACAGAGATGTCCTTAGGTAGCTCAGCCCAGGAAGTGGCACAGATCCATGCACAAAAAGTGACTGTGAGCTGTACTATCTGTAAAGCAGGAAGAATGGTTGGAGGCCTTGGAAAGAAGGAGGCAGGCACTTTCCAGGGTCTGGGGGATTATAGGGCTTAGCAGTGAATCAAAGTTTAGAAGGGCACACTGATGTTAACTTATAATCATGAAGCTGTGGACACAGGGAACTACAGGGAGCTGCCACAGCAGAACCTCTAGGTTACTACATGGCACGTGGGAACCAGGAAGTTGCCCTTAGATGTCTGATGACCAAAAAGAGGGATCAGTAACAAGCATTGGAGCTGGAGTTGACCTGGAAGGATTGGTACTGACCGACCTTTCTTGGAAGGAACACTGCAGACCTGGTTTGTGGGTGCGTTTGGAGGTAGGACCCGGAGCAAGCACTGGATCAGGGGCTCTCAGCAGCAGTTGGTCAGATCTCGGGGAGCGGTATGAGCACCAGTGGGAAAATAATGCTTCCAAGGCCCCCACTACACCAGTACCCATGCTTGCAGGTCACACCACACATGTGTCACACAGTGAGAGAAAGCACACACGAGCCGGAAACCATGAAGGGATGACATACATGGAGAGATAGCTGAAGAGATCCTGAGAAAGTCAAATATAGGCTGAGGTGGGAAAGTGTGACAGCAACCTCAGCTAAGCATCAGTTTCACATCTGGGGGAGCCACTGGGATCTAAAATGAAATTCTTGGGTCAGGATTAAGGCCAGGTGTCTGGTGGTCTTGCCTTTCAGGAGATCACAGAGGAGAGATGGTAACTGGAGGTGGTTTGGAGATTCTTGAGGGAGTAGGCAGGCTGAAGACAGGCTCTGTTATCTGGCTGGCCATGAATGTTTAAGCTTGCGTCTGATTCCTCAGGTCTAGTGTCCAGGGACCTCTGAATGGTCTGTTGCTAGGAGACCAGGCTATTGCCAGAATTGCCAGGAGAAGAGCTTGGAGGGCAGGTCTTCCTGGAGCTAGCTAAGGAGTGTGGTGGACACTGCCTGCAGGGGAGGTGTTGCTTCTGGGAGCTGTATGTCCACAGGCGCAGGGACACTGCTCTTCCTTTGAGCTAGGGCTAGACTGTGAATGTCTGGTTGAGAGGGACTTGGGATTTTCTAATGACATCTGTGATTCTAGAGGTGTTTGTAACCTCACCCATCTCTTCCCCCAATAGAGCCCTGAATGTGGGTATTCCTTCAAAGGCCCCACGTGCAAGTGCTTGGACCTCAGGGTGCTCTTGGGAGGCGCTGGGAACCTAGAAGATATGGGACTCATGGGTGTGGCTTAGGTCACTGGAGACATGCTCTCAGAATGAGAGGATGCCAGTCTTTGTGGTCTCTGCTGCTCACCAATTTCTCCTTTCAAGTCTGGCTCTTGCCAGAGGTTCAGAGGGTCAGATATCAAGTAATTCTCTTGACCCTCCAGGAAGGAGAGCTAAACAACACCCCTTTCTCTATAAGGTTAATTTCTGTGCTAGTGGCTAGTCTCACTCCTGTGTCCAAATGACCAATGGAACTTCTTATGGGAGGAGTTTTATTTTACCCATAGATCCAGAGGCTTCACCTGTGGCTGCTTGGTCTCAGGTACTTGAGCAGAGGATCATGATGGCAGGAGCTTGTCACATGATAGAGGAGATTCTTCACCCTTGGGTTGTCAGGAAGCAGAGTGAGGCCAGAACCTGCCTCCAGCTATGTAACTTCCTTCATCAGCCCCCACCACTTAATTCATCTACAGCCTCCCAGCTGAGGACCAAACGTGAGCGCAAGAACATGAGAGCAAGCCATGACAATGCCCAAGGAATGTCACTGTAATGTCAACTCCTGTACACACGGAATGGAGTTGGCCCCAGGTCCTCAACATCCCCTCCCGACTTCACTGTGTCTCTTTACACACTCTGAGAAGGACACATACTAACAGCAGAAGGCAGGCCTTTTCAGCACACCTACCACACACCAGACATGGCTTTAGACACTACCAGTTGCCTTCTTTCCTCTGTCTTCTGAAACAGAAATTAAGCAGCTTGGAAATTTCACCCTGGCTCCCCTGTGGGTTTTGGTAATGCACTCAGCTTGGCTGCCTGCTCTCAGTTCTCTCGTCTAGAATGGGGTGTAGCACCCACCTCCCAGGCAGGCCTGCATTCCAGTTATCTGTGTGGTGGGTGGGCCTGCAGCTGCTGGGGCTTCTAGCAGGGATTGCCTCTCTCCTCCTCCACCAAAATAACAGCGACAACATTTTCCTTTGCTCATTACGCTGGGACTCCTTGGCTAGCCTGCTTGTTTGTGACCACACAGGGGTGTTCCTTGGCAGTTTGTGTTCTTTCATTCCTTAACCCATGTCCCTAGAGCTGAGTTCCTGGAGTGCCTGTGCTGCCCAGGTCCTACCTGTCCCCTCTGAGCCAGTTCTTCTCTGAGCATTGTTTAGGGCTCCAGCTTGTCCCATCTTTGGGCTCTATGGATCCAATTGTCCTCAGGTTGGGCTGCTTGTCCATCCTTTCCTTTGACAGCTTGTCCCATCTTTGGGCTCTATGGATCCAATTGTCCTCAGGTTGGGCTGCTTGTCCATCCTTTCCTTTGACAGCTCCAGCACAGCCGTGCTGTTCTTGAGGTTCTCAACTTAGGACCTGGGCAGAATTAGACAAAGTAAGTTGTGGAGGACTGCTTGTCTCATGCACACAGGAACAAGCATGGTCTAGATCCAAGAGACCTGGAAGCCCAGGATCCTTCCTCTCGTGGGGTGCTCAAGGCCAGCCCTGCTCTTGGACAAGGCTTGTTTCCTGTTGCCTCTGGTTCTCTGGGTCACCTTACCTTGAAACCCTGATATGTCAAATGATTGGCATGCACACACCTGTGCTTCTGCATACATGTTGTGTCATCCAGTATCCCATGAGCATCTCTGCATCAGGCCCTGAGTTTAGAAAGCCATCTGCCTCAATCTTTCTACTTGGGACCTTAAAGATCAGGCAGGAGGGCTGGAGAGATGGCTCAGAGGTTAAGAGCATTGCCTGCTCTTCCAA
>LOJH01002832.1:26779-53605 GCA_001685095.1 Ellobius talpinus
ACACACACACACACACACACACACACCACACCACACCACACCACACCACACCACACCACACCAGTAGCAAGGGCAGGAGACTGGGAGCAGTGGTCATACACTCCACAGTGATAAATCTTGGTCAGTGGTCTGAAGAGAATTGCAGCACAGAAAGATTAGGTACTGCAAAAGTTCTCCTGAAGGACTGATTACCCGTGGAGCAGATGGAAGGAGGTTGGGTAGACGGTGTGTGAAGGAGCACCACATATTTCTTGGGAGTACTTGGGGAGACCCAGGAGCCTGAAGAGCTGGATACTGAGGGGGCTGTGTATGCTCCAGCTCCCTAGGGTGTAGGGCACCTGGTATGGATTGCACGAGGCTGTGGAGACTCTGTTAGGCTTTCCATTTTGCTTTGAAGACGCTGGGAAGATAATGTGGTTTTGTATGGGGTCAGCACACTGTGGTTGGTGCTTCATGAGGGCCCAGTCACTAAGATCTGTTTAATGTATGGCTAGATGTACACAGGGCTGCTGCAGAGGGGATAGGGTGTGGGCCAAGGATGAGGCAGTGGAATTGAGGAGACTCAGAGTGTACTTGGGAGATGAAGTATGTCGAACTTGGACTTGCTGAAGGCTCGAGGTTGAGGGATGTGGGGAGAGACTGGTCAAGAACAGGTGACTGGGGATACCTCGCTCCCGAAAGTGGAGGAACATTCCGACACCCCTGGGAGCTCTGCCCCATCAGGTGAGAGTTGTGGGTTTTATCAGGTCAGGACTGGTTTGGAGTTAAAAACTCAGGGAAGGTTCTGAATTGGAACAGTAACTATAAAAGCTTCCACAGGGCTAGGGTCCGATGATCAGAGGTAAATGTGCAAGGAGGCCTAATGTTTCCATGGTCCTTAAGTATAGGATGTGGGAGAAGGCAGAGCCAGACATTTGCAGGACTGGTCTTGGGAGCTTCCTTCCTCAGCCTTGGGTAGAAAGGCTCGTGAGTGTGAATCCTATAGGCAGGGGGCTGATTACTGTGTGATGATCACCTCTAGTTTGTCTCTAAGAGCAAAGCAAAGTTATTAGCTGAACTGCAGCATGGAGCTGGGTCAGGAGACCAGGGAGGGAGGCAGTGATGAAGAAGGCAGTGAATGACTGGGATCGGGTGTGTGTGTGTGTGTGTGTGTGTGTGTGTGCGCGATGACTTCATGTCCCATTGGGAGCATTGGGGAAGGACCTGTGTGCTCCAGGGCCACAGATCCGGTGCAGGCCTTCTACAGCCCTGCCTCCAAAGCTCCCCCCCACCTGTGGTTTTGTTTACCCTTTCCATGTCTTAATAAAAGATGAAAAATATTTATTCTCCACAGATCAATAATTTACTATGAGTTATGACAATACTAAATTTGGTCAATTATTCATGGGCTATCAAGTATTTATAAATGCTACCTTAATTTAAAGCATTAGCCATTAGAATTCAAATATTCATAAAGCCAGTGCCAGTTGAATGGAGGAAGGGCAGGGTACAGGTAGCAGGGGTGGCTCTGGAGAGAGGGCATGAGCTGCCCCAAGAGCTCTGCCACTGCTTGTGGGCATGGTGGGGCAGGCAGAGGTGCTGGACTCCCTGCGGAGACCATAGTTCCTGGGTGGGCAGGCCTGACCTGGGTCCGCTTCCAGCCTGCCTCTCCTTTCTGCCACCTGCAGAGACCAGCTGAGCCTGGCAAAGCAGGGCGGAACCACAGGACCCCTAGGAAGCTGTCACTGCTCCAGGTGGAGGCTCTCTCTTGCTTGGTCTTTCTGGAGACATTCTGTTGCTCATTAATGTGGAACCCAGAGGCCAGTTAATTCAGGGCTGCAGACCTGAGACCTCAGAGGAACAGGGCCCTGCAAGGGCAGATTTGGTTTATCAGGGGGAGCATGAGTGGCTGTCCCTGGCTTTGAAACAGTCAGAGTAGCTGGAAGACAATAACACAAGTGATAATGACCAGCCTCACTGCTGGGTGAGACTGACCAGATTGGAGACTCTCCTCTAGCAGAAGCCTCTGGAGCATTGTCTCACCCACCTGTGGATTGGGGAAGAGTGTCCTTGCTCTGAATGACCTCCATGCCTGGAGGCTGCTCTTTTTTAGCCCTCGCCTACAGGCAGGTACCCAGGGCTCATTGAGCTGAGGAATTCTGTCTGTGGGGACCTAGGCCTTATTCCCACTTGCCTGTTCCTTCCCTGACAGTGCCGAGCTTGCTGCAACAGGCATTTCTATGCAAGCAAGGGTTGGATAGTCAGTTGTGAGTCTTGGACCTTATTTCAGCATCTCTGTCCTTTGTTGTCTATGGAAGGACCTAGTGGCCTAGTTCTGATTTCCTTAGTTGTATGGCCCTGGCCACAGGACCTAGGGTGAACATTACCAAAAGTCTATTCTGTGAAGTGACGTGTCCTACCCAGATGCTCGGCTGTGGTCATCCTCTCAGGGGAGGCTGCTGGGAGCGTGATTGTGAATTAAGAGCTCTAAGCAGTCTTCTTCATTTCTGGGAACCTTGTGCTACCTGTGCACCCCCGGACAGGGACCTGGAACTGCTGCTCATTACAAGGCATTTCTACTTCTTTCTCCCCCCTCCGCTGTGGATGAGTCGTGTGTGCTCAGGGAGCACTTACCAATCTATTGGATCTGCATGGTGATCAAGGCAGAAATTAGCTTTATGGCCTGTGATACGGGGAGAAAAAGAACGATATCAAAGGCAGTTATCCTCCTGAGACCTGTGGAAGCGCTGCTGAGCTCCAGCGGGAAAATCTGGACTGTGGAGTTCCTGCCTTGTGCTCGGCAGTGTGTGGGACCCTACACATAAAGATGGACGAGCAGAGAAATGTCTGGGCCCACAATGTCCTCACACTTGTGCACTTGTCCTTACAACCTGCTGGGTCTCTGTATGTCAGGGCAGGACAAAGCACAGCAGGCAGCAATTCTTGCCTACATGGAGTTTGCACTTAGAACCCCTCTGTGAAGTGGGTGCTGTCATCTGTACTTGATTTGGGGTGAGGTGTGGGGGTGGGGAGAGCAACCCCCAGAGAAGGCCAGCCCCACAGCGGGTCCCTGCACTGCAGGCTCAGGGTCTGCTCAACATCTCCGCACAAGCGCTGTATGAATTGTGTAACATCCCATCTCACACAACCTTGATTAAGCTAATAGCTGATTTGGCTTTGATCTGATGTATTTTGATCTTATTATTTTTATGTTAGAAGCCTCCAAATAATCATCATTTCAACAGTGTCCCAATTAGCCAGCCATTCACAGTGGATTGAAAATTGACTCACACTGGGCCTCTCCATTAGCGCCTGGGAGAGACTTCCAGCCTTAATAATCCTCCCTGCTCCAGAGGCTGGGTGCTTGTTTTATACCACAGGTTGTCATAGGAGGGTCCACCATGCCCCTTGAAGGAAGAGGCTGTCAGCACAGGTGGGAGTGGCAGCATGGCTTGTAAGTCCTATGGCTACCACTTTTGAAAAAAGAAATGATTTTTGAGTTTAGCTTATGTTTCATCATGGCATCTTGTTCCCCTCCCTTCTTCCATATTCTGCTCCTTCCTACAGGTCCCCTCCTTTCCATAGTTTATCCCCTAATATCTTCATGTCACTTGTTTTCTGTTTTCCTCTTTCCCAAAGTCGGGGTGACTTTTTAAAGGGGAGTTCTGAGACAGGGTTCTGCTGTGTAGCTTTGGCTGGTCTGGAACTCACTGTGTAACCCAGGCAGGCCTTGAATTCATGACAGTTTTTCTGCCTCAGCCTCCAAAGTGATGGGGTGAGCCTCCACACCCCTTGGTAACAGGTACTTCTTAAGGTCCTGGGCATGACTTGGGTGCAGGTGTTGCTGGAGGAAGATAGGGAGGGTCCCTGGAGAGAGGAAGGAAACTGACCTCTGTTTGGTACCGTCCTTGTGCAGGGTGGAGAAGGCACTTGCGATTGGCCTTCTGAGTCAGTAAGCGGAGACACTCATCTCCATTGACTAGAACACTGAGGCTCAGAAAGGAGCATGTGCCCATGGCCACATGGCTGCTGACCAGATGGACGAAATGGAAACTTGTGTTTATGAGACTCTTATGCTATTCCCAGCTCGGGTGAGGTAGCTTCTATTTTGCACAGTCCTTGGGTCTTCATCATACTGTACCCTATTGGTTTAAAACTTCATTTGAGATTCGGATGCCAACCACATAACTACATCTCATGCATCCTGGAAAACCTCCTCTCTCTTTCCTCTTGCCAGATCACAGAACATCTGTCCTGGGAGGATCCAAAGTGCACAGAGAGAGACATATATGCTATTGGTGTGTTGGGCATTTACGTGAAATAGACAGGAGGAAAGGAGCCAAACCTTGGTGTTCAGTGGCATGTATGTACAAATGGGGAAACTGAGGCTCAATATTCTGTGACTTCAGAGTTTGGTGTATATGGATTAGGGATCTGGCTTACAATGGAAGTCAGGTGGTGACTTAAGAGAGAGCTGGGGAGATGGGTGATAAGCCAGGAGTAACTGATGGCTTGTAGGAAGGGTACAGGAAAAGGAGTTCCTGGACATTAAGTCTTTCACTGTTCAGTTTATTTGAAAAGATCTTAATGCAGTGTCTTAGTATTGAAGAGACAATGAATCAAAGAGCAACCCATTCATCATCATGGTGCCTTCGCCATTTGGGTTTCTTGTCTTATTTGAAGTCATGTTTCTATTGCACAGAAATCAGCATACAGTTTTGGTCTTTTTTTTCTCTTGACAATGTCTCGGAAGTATTTCAGCTATGTTTGTTGCAGCCTGGGAATGGCCTGGTAGTTTACCTTCGTCTAGCCCCATCTCTTGATGCTTGTGTGGCCTCTTGTTTTATTATCTCAGAAGCAGAAGCAAAAATCTGTTTCCTTAAGTGGATATAATGAGAACAACATGGATTCATTCATATCAAATACTCGACCGAGCTGGCGCAGAGGAAATTCTCACACAGTAGCTCTCTTTCCTCCATGATTCCCACTTATTCATTATTGGAGGATTCTTTCTGCTTTTTAAAAATCAATTACCTATTCATGTCATGAAATTTTGGCAAAATATAGGAAAATAAAAAGAGAAAAGCATTCCCAAATTGCTCTCACTTTGAACATTTTGCATTTTTTCTTTCTGGTCTTTCTTTAATACATATTGAATTTTACTTAATTGATGTTGTAAAATACATAATACATGTATTTTTGTATGATTTTCATGTACTTTTTTATGACAAGTACTTACCCATATTGTTATGGTGTTTGGTGCACAGCTGTAAAGGCTGTGTGTGCTTTCAGGGTCTAGCACTTCTATACCCACACACCTATTTGCATCTTTCTGAAGGTTTGCAGTGTTTTCTGGGTACCAGCGAGTGTCCTCTTACATTTCTGGATCTAGCACTGTTCCCATGGTCTGGATAGGTGCCCAGAGAGGAATGAGGAGCACAGGGCATGAAAACATCAGGATCCACACAGTGTTCTTGCACAAATCTTTATGAGCTGCCATGATTTCCCCACTGTGTGTGCTTGGTGTGTGTGTGTGTGTGTGTGTGTGTGTGTGTGTGTGTGTTGAGCATGGCAGGGCTCATTCTTGTCCTCCTTGAGCTTGAGGGTCTGAGGAGGGTCAGGGGGCTATAGAGGCAATGTGAAGTGCCATGACAAGAAAAGTGTGGGTATCTTGAAAGAAGGGGAGGTTGACTCGGTCCTGAAGCAAGAATGAGTATGAAGCAAGCTGAGTTCCAGAGCTGAGGCAGGCAACTGAGAATGTAGAGATAGAATGAGGAGCATTAAGTGCAGGCATGGAGTGCCGACAAGACGTCCCCCAGGTAGGCATGCATGTGTGTGAGTGCATGCAGGGGTCAACATCAGATGCTGGCTTCTGTCACCGAGGTAGTGTCTCTCACTGAACCACTGACTTATCTCGTGGAGCTGCTCAGAGAGCCACAGGGTTCCTCTTGTCTCTACCTGCTTGGTGCTGGCATTATAGGTGTGCTCCTTTTTGAGATGATAATACAGTCACATCATTTCTCTGTTCCCTTTCTTCCTTCATGCACCCCCTTCGCTCTCCTTCAAATTCATGGCTTCCTTTTTCATTGATTGTTGCTACCTATGTGTGTTTGTGTTCCTGAATATACAAATACAACCTTCTAAGTCTGTATAGTGTTATTTGTATGTATGTATTTTCAGGGCTGACCATTTGGTATTGGGAAATCAATTGATGCGCTCTTCCTGGGGAAGACTCTTGTTCAACATTCCTTAGTTGCCCATAGCTTTTTTTTTTGCAACAGATAGACTATTACAGAAAATCACAACCAATACAGATAGACTATTACAGAAAATCACAACCAATCAAAACACAGAGTTGTAGAGCCCAGTTCCAAATGATAGGTCTTTAACATAACTCCTGCACCTAAGGCTTAAGAATCATTTTGAAAGAAAGGATGGAATGGTTGTAAGATCCAGAGGAATGGGGAGTTTGCTTTGAGATTGCAGCTCTAGGCATGTCAGAAGCTACACTCTTGAAGTCTCACCAACATGACTTCGTAAATGTGAGCTGAACAATAGACAGGTTAAGATGGATGAAGCTCAAAGAACTACAGGCACCTAAGGAATGTGTTGTCTTTTGTTTCTGGGTGCTGAGCATCAGAACTAAGATCCTTATGACTGTGTGGCAAGGATTTTATATGTGGAGCCATCTCCCTTGTCCTCGCTGGGTGTCTTTAAACAGATAAAATGTGATTGGATTTCTGTGAAACCAGCATGGAGGGGCAGAACATTTGGGTGGCTCTGAGATCCTTGAGAGACCTCATGCCCTTTGTTTCCCCAACTCTAGTCCTTGGCATGTGAAGTGGAGGAATCATTGGGAACTGGGCCTGAGTTATCACCTATGATGTTCCCCAGTGTGTATGGCAAAGCCCTGGTATGGGAGAAGCTGCCCTTGGCGCCAGCCTGTGAAGGGAACCCCCCCTTCACATATTTTCCAGCCTTTCACTTCCTTCCACTTGGGGTGAGCGCTCTTGTTTTTCGCCTCCTTCTCAGCCCTGTCTGAAGCATTACATAAACTCCAGGGCTCCCACGAAGGAACTGCATTGTCAAAGTTGTTCAAAGCCTACCGTGTGTAGCAGATGGCTCTCTGCCATTCACAGGCTGTGTTTTGAGACTGTATCTTCTTTCCCACACTCCCGCCATCACACAAAGCATTCGTAAGACAGGCTTGCTTCAAAACTGGTTCAGGGAGTTGTGTTGCGGGGAGTAGGGTCTTTGTATCTGCTCTGATGTCCCTAAAAGGTGTGAGCTTATGCCTAGTGGTGATGCCCCTTGGAGTCACTGGGTGACTTCCAAAGTCCAGGCTCCTGAGTGTGTCATCTCAGAAAGTCTCATTTCTCTGCACCCTTGGTAACTGCCTGAGTTACGGGTGCCTCTTCCTTTGTGATTGTCAAGTGGCTTTTGAGCAATCCTGGGCTTCTGGAGCTATCCACTTCATCTGGGATTTGATCCAGTATTCTTGTGATAGGACTCAAGTGGACTTGGCCAGGAGACCGAGGCTCCTGCCCACTTCCATTCCCTGTTCTGGGTCCTCTGGGGGTAAGTATATATCTTCCTGACATCATGATGTCATCCAGGTCTCACAGATCCAAGCAGTTCAGTTCAGGCAACAATTGCAGAGCACATGCTGCATTCTTTGCCCATGACAGAGGACATAAAGATTCCCCAGCATGAGTTTTTGGTCCCTCCCCAGCGTTTTGGCTACTGGCCCCAAGGTGAGAAACAGTGCCTAATTGAGAGTTCCGTTTGGTGAATCAGGGAGATTTGGGGTGGATCCCTGCTGTACCACCCTTCTTTGACTAGTCTGGAGTTAATGATTTTTGCAACTTCTGACCTTTCTTTCTTTCCTCATCTGTTAAATGGGCCTGAGATATGTAGTTGGTTGTTTCACCAAGGTTTTCAGTGTTCATGGTATAAGGTTATCAGCAACTAATTAACGAGAGCTTCCTGGGCTCTTGGTCTGTGTGGGGAGACATCACAGGGCCACCGGCATGAGCTGCTGGGTGGAGCCGTGGGAATGAAGCCTGTACAGTTGTGGCCCGTGCTGATTTCTTCCTGTCTTTTTCCTCTCTTTCCAGCCTGTGACCTCATGACCCAGGGAATTTTGGCCTTGGTCACATCCACAGGCTGTGCATCTGCCAACGCCCTGCAGTCCCTCACAGATGCCATGCACATCCCACACCTCTTTGTCCAGCGCAACCCCGGGGGCTCACCACGAACTGCCTGCCATCTGAACCCTAGCCCTGACGGTGAGGCCTACACACTGGCTTCAAGACCACCTGTCCGTCTCAATGACGTCATGCTCAGGCTGGTGACAGAGCTGCGCTGGCAGAAATTCATCATGTTCTATGACAGCGAGTATGGTGAGTCCTGGGTGGGCGGGCTGAGGCTTGGTTTTAGGGACAGCTGTGTGCTGGTAGTTTCAACACCAGAGGCTTCAACCAGGGGACCCAGAACTGGGGTGCCATTAGGGTATTGATCCATGCTGGTGGTCTGAATGGAGTCTTCCTCAGGGTGGTAGGGCCCAACCTTGAGCTTCATGAATCCGAGAAGAGCTGCAAAAACAGATCTGTAGATAGGCACTAAAGTTGCCTAGCAACATCACCTTATCATGACAGCTGAAGTTTGAATCATCTTAGAATTTTCAATAAAATATTAATAAACTTCTGGCAGGGATCTGAAGAGCTGCTTACAGGCAGCGGTGGAGGCTGCATGCCTGGGTCCTCTTGGCATCTTCTCTGAAGGTTACCCCTCATGCTGGATGCTGGTCTAGCCTTGACTTTTTATTTGCATACACCTCTATCTGCCCTGTTTCAGGGTCTTGGGCTGGGGCAAAGAACAGAAGGAGGGATGCCTTAGCTGGAGGGCCTGGGGACACTGTATGACTGTGCATGGCTGCTTTGAAGACTTCTTTGGAGGAAGTAAGCATAATTTACTTGCTAGGAAACCACAAGAGTGGCCTTTGGAGAAACCGCTTCACGTTTGGTGACAGCGCCTCTGTAAATAGATCAGCTCGAGTCTGGAGATAAAATGGCTTCCATGATTTGTGCTTCAGAAAGGTTTTACTTGGAGACCATTGCCAGCCTCATGCCATTATGAGAATCACTGCAGAAGGGTTTCCTGTGCCCTTCACCCAGTCTTCCTGAGTCTAGCACTTTGCTTAGCTGTAGTGCAGCATCTCAATCAGGATTTGACCCCCGGACACCCTGCAACCTCTTCATAGTTTACCAGTGTCCATGCATGTGTCCAGTCCAGTCTGCTGTGGGCATGGATTCCTGTCTGCAGTATTTATCTTACATGCATGCTTGTGTGATTACCAGCCTGGATCCAAAGTGGTTCGCTTAAGAATTGCTATGCTACACCTTTATAGCCACAGTCACCCCAATACCTGGTCAGAGTTGATGGGCACTTCTAAGGCTTGGAAGTCCCCTTAGCTGAGGTTTGGATAGAACTATGCAACACTTTAAAGTCCAGCTTTGTCTCCCAGTGAAATAATCCCTTTGCCAAGAATGTAACTAAGAAAAGAAATCAGCATATGTTTGCATTTGCCTAAAGACTCTGCTTCCCTAAGTCTGGGATGCTGTCCTCCATGCTTGAACAAATAAACCATTTGGAGCCTTCCAAGAAGAATTGAAAGAGCAAACAGTTACTGTGTTGAAATCAAAATGCAGTAGCGGTGGGGACAAAGGTGGCTCAAGGCTCCAGGGATTTTCCTGTCAAGCCTGGGAACTGGCCTTTCCAACACTTGCTCAGTCTCAGGTCCTACGGGAGGAGCTGAAGACCTTGTAATAGTACGGATGTGCCCCCAGGGTATTTCTGAGAAATCATGCCTTACCCCAGGAAGCAGACCTGGTGGGAGGTGTGGCCACTGCCTGGGCTGGAGCATGTTGTACTCTAGGATGCGCAGGCCCTTTCTGATCTGCTCCTCTCAGGATCTCTGGCCTGCACACCCGATTCTCCTTGGGGCCTTTTGAGGAGCCACAGCTGCAAGGGTGCAGGGGCAGGGGGCCAGCTCTGTAGCCTGCTCACTGTCTGGCCTTCTGTGATTCCTGGAGACTGAGTGGTGCCTGAGGCGCTTTCCCAGACCCTGTCCTTTCTTCTCATTATACTTCTTACTTCCATGTAACTCACATAGCAGACGTTCCAGGAAAAGGGGGCTTCTTAGTCACCTGTCCACCCATCCTCAGTCCACTTGGCTTAGCCTGCCACTTGTGGGGACTTGTCCCTGTTGTCTACTGGACTCCTGCAGAGGTGGTTATGCCCAGAGGAGCAGGCCATATGCTTGTTTTTTTTTCTTTTCTTTTTCATTGTAGTTCAGCACTGTGCCTGGCACCATATGAATGACAAATTCATGGATGAAGACATGGGCGTTTCCAATGGTTTTTGAAAAAGACAGAGGAGAGATGTGGAGAAGGATGAGGGCACTGGGTGGCCTGACATCTGCTCTCGGATGGGTAGGGAGCTAGGAAGAGTGGTTCATCTTGGAGTAACACTTCTAGCTCATGTTCTTCATCTCTCCAACCCCAAACCTGAACAGCCCCCAAAGTGTGCCTCTCTGCTCTGATAGGATGCTCTCCCACCTTTCCTGGAGTTGGCTTTAGTTCTTGGCTAAGCCTGCCCTATATCATTAATCCCGCAAACATGCTGAGCGAGTAGCAGGTTTCACCGGATGAGTCACCGTGTTGAGAAGGATGCAGAGGCTGTACATGAGCTCAGGGGCACAAAGCCATGCTTAGGGTGCCAGGAGGCTTCCATGGTATAGGGAGGGAATGGAAGCCGCTCACCAGGTCTGCTGTAGTAGTGCAGCCTGGAAGTGGGTGGAGCATCTCAGAGCTGACAAAGGCAAAGCCCGCCCCAACCTGCCGATGGTGCTGTCCAGGGTCCTGACCCATGTGGTGTCAGTTGCTCTGGAGGTCACAGCTCTTTTATTGCATTCTGTACACGACCCTGCTGCTTTTGCCCACCCTGGTCATCAGCCTCTTAATCTGACAACCTTTGAAGCTAGTTTTTTTTTGTCTATCAAAGTTCCTCTGCCACGACTGTTGCTTCTTGGCTTCATTATTCCCTCACAAATACCCTGGCCTGTTTGCCCCCAGAGTCCCATTAGGTAAGCTAAAGCTCACAGCCTACTCAGCCCTCAGAGTGGCATGTGGTGGACCACTGGCACTGGAATCCACTGGCCGAGGAATGTCCATGTGCCATGGTGGATTCATGTTGCCAGTGCCCCTGTGGTGGTGTAGTTTCAGATGAGTCCAATTAAGAAGCAAATTGCGTGTAAACACTCCTATTCCTCCCCAAGTCAAATGGAGGCAACTTGGGATGTAGAGCCTTTTCAGTGCTGATCTGTAAGCATCTTTACACATTATTTCATTTATGCTACGTTTTACCACCTAAGAAATATGGTTCAGGAGATGCTGTTTGGCACTAAGGCCCATGCACTTAGCCAAGGTACCATCCTATTTCTTGCTAGGCTTTAGTTTTCTTTCCTGGTGCCCAGTCAATCATACTCATTGCCAAGCCGGGACTGTGACTTAGAATGGACCCAGCATGTCTCAGGGAGCAGCTCATCCTTTAGTGAACATCACGTACAGACCCTTCCTTTGTGTATGTGTGTGTGGGGTGAAGATTGATTCTTCCCCATTTCCTCATCAGTCTCCCTTTAATCTCAGGAAAGTCTTCCCCTGGTGGAACCTGAGGCCTGACCATGTGCATCAAGTGTGAGATCAGAGCAGGAAAGCCCCGAGGGAATTTTACAGAAGGGCATACTGTCAAACTGGACTTTGAGTATCCTCTGAATGTCCCCATGTTAAAGGCTTGGTCCCCCACAGGGATGATATTGGGAGGTGCTATGGATCTCTCAGAGGGTAGGTCCTAGAGGAAAGTCTTTCAGTCACCAGGGCAAGTCTCTGAGGAAGATTATGGGAATCCCACCTTTGTGTCTGATTCCTCATGTGTGATAAGAGCAATGTTCTCTGTCCTGTTCTTTCACCGTGACTGTCGCACTTCCAGAGATGCAAAGCAACCGAGGCTGCCTGATCTTGAACTTATTGTCCATGACTAGGAGCCAAAGCAAACCTTCCTTTTAACATGGAAATTGCCTCAGGTATTTCACTCTGATGACAGAAGTCTGACTAATACTGGGTGAGAGAGGAGTCTGTATGCATTTGGTTTACAAAATATGAGAGGTGCCATTTGGTACAATTCCATGGAAAACACTCGTGTGCTTGTTGTGACAGCAAAGGGAAAATAGAAGGGAAATTGACATTTGGGATAGAAAATCCATAACATTAAAATACCAAAAGTTTGGATGGAATAGTGCAGAGAACTTTCTGTCTTCATGCTTCAAATGCTAGTGTGTGTGTGCATGTGTGTGTGCGTGTGTGTGTGCGCGTGTATGTGTATGTGTGTGTATGTGTGTGTACATGTGTGTACATGCACATACAGGTGCATGCCATTTGCTGATTCACTTGGTAAATATTCATGGAATCTCTACCACATGACACACATTTTGCCTCTTGCTCATTTTAAATGAAGAAACAGGGTCACTTGGCTCATGTTGCCTATAACTGGCTTGGCCCAGTGTCTCACTTCTAGCATATCTAGGGTAGGTGGAGTCCTGGAAGGTTGGGAACTGTGATTCTGCAGAAGCAAAGCCTCAGGTCCCTGCCTGAGGTACCACTGCATTTGTTTAAAGTTACTGTGTGTGTGTGTGTGTGTGTGTACGTGTGTGTGTACTGCACATGTGTATGTACACTCATGTATGTGCACACATGACTTGAGGTCAACGTCAGATGTTTATTTTTTGAGTCAAGGTCTGTCACTGGACTTAAGGCTTTTTGATTTAGCTCCTAGCTAGCCCAAGGATCTGTCTCTGTCCCCCACCCAAGGCTTTCTGCATTGATGTAGGGGATGGAACTCAGTTCCTTGTGCACTTTACTGACTGAGCCACCTTGCCAAACCCTTACAAATCACCCTTTCAACACTGGTAGTTATACACGATTGTAATGCATATTCCCAATTAAAATATTAATAATGATAAAAGAAATTCCTGGAACCTAGAGTCCTCAACTTGGATGGCTTTCTATCCTTGTGTGGGGACTGAACTGCTGTTTTGATTGTGTGCTAGCCAGTCCCTGGCTATTTAATGGCTCTGGATCCGGTAATAGATGTTGTTTGTTTGGCATCTTTGTGAACCTTGAATATGTGTAATAATGCTTCTGCGGCTGGTTTCCTTACTCTCCACTAGGGTTCTGAGCTTCATCCATTTGATGCAGATATATTAATATTTTTATTGCCTCACATTATATCTCCCTGATCATTAATGGGCACTTGGGCTATTTCCAGATTTTGGTATTACAAGCAGTGCTGTTAAGAACATTTTCATACTTACCTCTTGGTGGTTTGTGAAGAGGTTTGAGGATCTATTCTGAGGAGCAGAATTGCGGGACTGCTGGATCAATGCACGTTTTATGGTATTCACTTTTAATGAGTCCGTCCCTAAGTGTTCCTTTCTGTGTACACTGCCTCTTACCATGCATGCAGTTTCCCTAGGTCTGCAGGCTCACTGACATCTCCTGTTGCCTGTATATGGAAGATTCTAGTGCAAAATGTTCTATTACTCTGAAGCTAATTTCCATTTTCTGTATACGGTCTCTCCACATCTTCACAGGCTATTTTTGTTTTCTCTTCTATGGCATGCTTGTTTGTAACTGTTAATTTTTATGCAGAGCCTTTTCTTTGGTGAGTTAAGTGTGGCAAATACTTTCCATCAGTTGCTTGTCTTCATAAACAGAAGGTCTGTATTGTACTGTTGTCAAATGTAGTCATCTTTTTCATGCTCAGCTCTCTTGCCTGTCTTATTTAAGAAGCCCTTCCCTACCCTCATGTCATAATGATAGTTTCTTGCTGAAATCTCATTCTCTTCTTGAAGAAAAGATATTTTCTCCTTGGCATGCTGCCCACAGGAGGGCCCTAGCCCAAGCAATGCTTAGGTGCCAATGTGTGCTCACTTTTCCCTGCAGCTGCAGCCAACATCCCTTCCCAGGCGTTGCTGTGACTTAGGACCCATCTAGTTCTTAGTGGTGACTGAGAAAGGTGCATACCCATTTACCACATCCTGTAACAGGGAGGTTAATAAGGTCTTCTTGGAGGAAGATGCTTAAACAGGTGCATAAGGACAAGTGGAAGTTAGGCAAGCAAGGGGCAGTTGGCTCTGGAATGAGTGGGGAGAGTGTTACAGGTATGGGGAGACCAAGTGAGAGAGCCAGGAATGGGGGAAGACCAGAGAGGAGGGAGTGTGTGCATGAGGTCCAGGGATGGGGGGAACACCAGAGAGGAGGAAGGAGTGTGTGCATGAGGGTCAGGGGCATGGAGGAACACCAGAGAGGAGGGAGTGTGTGTGTGAGGGCCAGGGATGGGGGAGCACCAGAGAGGAGGAAGGAGTGTGTGCATGAGGGCAAAGGGCAGGGGAGCACCAGAGAGGAGGAAGGAGATTGTGTGTGAGGTTCAGGGGCATGGGGAACACCAGAGAGGAGGAAGGAGAGTGTGCATGAGGGTCAGGGGCATGGGGGAGCACCAGAGAGGAGGAAGGAGAGTGTGTGTGAGGGTCAGGGGCATGGGGGAGCACCAAAGAGGAGGAAGGAGAGTGTGCATGAGGGTCAGGGACATGGGGGAGTACCAGAGAGGAGGAAGGAGAGTGTGCATGAGTGCAAAGGGTAGGAGAGCACCAGAGAGGACGAGGAAGGAGTGTGTGCATGAGGGTCAGGGGTGGGAGCAGCATCAGAGAGGAGATAGGAGCATGTATGTGTGGGTTACAGATTGCATGTCTATTGCAGGCTGTGGCCAGGGATGAAGTTAGGAAGAGATTGAGAGACCTTACAGACCAGCTCCAAATCCCAGGAAATTCATAGTTCTAGACTTTGCTACCTCTGCTGTGCTCTTGGATTCTGTTTCTTTATATCCAGTATAGACACGTGAGTGCAGATAAAGGAGACAGACGTCCTTTAACCCAGAGTGCTCTGGACCTTCTCTTCTTCAGGTTCAGATCACTGGTCGCAAACAAAAGGGAGAAAACTATGATTGGTGGGACCTACAGTCCCTCTGAGGACAAACCTCAGGTCTAGAGTCTGCACTGAATTTCCCAGTGAGCACAGCCACTAATCCTTAGCTCCTTAGCTGCATGGTGAAGGACAAGAGGGACTTTTGTCCCAGCAGCCCTACAGTGGTTCCCCCCCCCGTGGTGGGTGTGCGCTGCCCCAGACTAGGCAAGCAAGGGGTGTGCACTTGCTTCAGGATGTGCCCAGTGAGTAGCCCAGACTGATTTCCAAAGTCTGGATACCTGCCTCAGGCAAAGCTGGGGTCAACACACCACAGGTGGAGTCCTCATTAGTGCATGAGGACTTGTCACAGTGTCCTTGGTCACAGCAGAGAGGGGCAGCAATCTTAGTGTCACCTTTTAGGTATCTGGTTATCTGTTCTGTGATGTATACATGCAGTGGAAGACAACAGTTTCAAGATGGCAGTCACCTGACAATAGCAAGGTGCAAACCGGTAGCAATAGCCGTTTGCTCTGCAAGCACAAACTCATTGGTGTATGCAGCTCAGCAGATACACACAGCTTCTGGGTATAGTTGGCTACCCCTCCGCCCCTTCCCCTTACTACTCATGCTGCCTCTCTGAACCCTTAGCTTATGCTTTTGTGGAAGGTAATTGCAGTTTCTATGCCAAAAGGTAGAGCAGGCAGTAGAGTGTTTAGCATATGGTAAGGGGTCTGTGTGAAGGCAATGAGCCAGAAGTGTGAACCAGGAGTGGCAGTGGTCAGCATTCTTCTCTCACAGTAGTTGGGGCAGATTCAGGACCCTCAGGACAGCCTTGGTGTAAAGGACTTGGCTCTTTGTCTCTCTGGCTACAGATAGTCCTGGAGGTTGGCAGTTATGTGCCTAGGTGGGGGCTGTCCTGTTGGTTTGAGTCCCAGGTCTTTATAGCCTTGTGACATTGGACAAATCACCCAACCTCTCTGACCATTCTACTGGATGCAATCTGTATGTGGCTTAAATATTGGTCATACAAAGGGCTTGGCCTCATGTTATTGCATGCTTGGGACTCAGTGAGACCCTGTACTCAGGAACCTGATTCATCTATAGCCCAATTGTGGCCTATACTACCCTGGCATTCCAAAGGTGTCATGGCAAACCTCAAGGGAGCCATTGGACTCCTGGCTTGACTTGTTATGCAGCCTGGAACAAACTATATGTTGGTAGCATTCTTGGTACTTGGTGTGACAGAGAGAGCTTGGAGTGAGTGCGACAGAAAGAGCTTAGAGTCAGTGCTCTCATCTATAGTGTACAGTCCCTGCCCCAAGCTGGGGTCAAATCCCATGTCAATGTCACTACAGTGTACCAGTGGCTCTGTGGGACACATCTCAGCTGGACAGCCAGACTGACAGTGGTTGCACCTTACCCTTAGTGCCCTCCCATAGTAAACCTCCCTGGAAGAAAGAGGATACCCAGAATCCGTGCTGTTCTAACGGGTGCTTCTTGCCAGCAGCGTCTCCGTGCCAGCCCTGGCAGAGCAGACTGGTGGCTTCAAGCGCAATGGCAAGAGTTCTCATTAATAATACCCCTGATCATTACAGCATTAGTTTAAATTGAAGTAATAAATTCTTTATTTTTACAGAAGAAATGAGCAAGTGAGTTTAATTGCTAGGACACCTCCAGAAGAAGTTGGACGGCAACTTTTCCGGGACAAGGGTTTGGCATTTTGTTCTTCAGTCTAATTACAAAGCAGCTGTACTTTGTGGAGCGTTAATTGCAGTGTTTGCCAGAAGACGAAAGGGGCACGGGTGGGCGGGTTGTTGGTTTCATGGAGGATGGTAGATCAAGGGACCAAGTAGGGAAGGGGATAGTCGTATGGACATTAGCTCTGGAGTTTCCTTATCCTCACATCAGGTTCCAGAGTGCATCTGGGGGTGTGAGGAGATGGCTGCTTCAAGCATGGATCCACAGGGGCATGTGAGGCTATGCTGGCTCTTGCACACACTCATTATGCATCTAGCCCTGAAGGAGTATCCAGATCATGACCTTTTCCAAATCTTTTGCGTTTTCTCTTGATACACAGTAGCGCCCCTCCGAGGACACATGTGGGCTCTAGATGATGTGCTCGCCTCCAGACCCTCCTCTGGGTCTCACCCCTGCGCATGGGAAGAAGTGTGGACAAGGTGTGTTGATAAGTGTGAAGAAGGCACTGATTGGATGTTGTTCTCAATGATGTTCAATCCACATTGTGCTGTGTGTTGAATCCAGGGTCAGCCATGTCCTTCCATGCCTTGCTTCTCATGTTGTTGGTGGCAGAGAACTTCTAGGCCAGGGCTTTGTAAACCTTTTCCACACATGATCTCTTTGTGTCTGAGAAATTTATACAGGTATACAAAATAGTCATGCAAATCAAATATTTACTGACAATAAACTACAAAGAGATTTATTTTTAAAGCTGTCCTTTGCTATACATAGATTTTTACCATTTATTAAAGATGAGTCCAGTTGGGGCTAGAGAGATGGCTCAGAGGTTAAGAGCATTGCCTGCTCTTCCAAAGNTCTGGCCTGCAGGCATACACACAGATAGAATATTATATACATAATAAATAAATACATATTTAAAAAAAAGATGAGTCCAGTTTGTACCTGAGGTAGATTATTGTTACATGAAGAAATATTGGTCTAATATTAGCTACTACAGGACATAGGATATTTATTTTCAATGTTTCCCAGAGTTCATAAGTATTTTCATTTTATACTGGTTAATGCATTTACAGATATTTTACATACATGTGGTACATAATGGCAGAAGTATGTTTATGGATATTTCAGAAAAGGGGAAAACTTTATCCCAGTCTCAAGCAAAAAACTCACTTTAATGTTTTAAAAAATGGAACTCAAGTCAGAAACGGCAACAGCAATTTCAAAACTGAACACCCGAATGCTGTTGAATCCAAAGGTATACTAGTTTTATATTACCTGCTGAGGAACGCGGCAGAGGAATGTTAAAAGTGTGGGCTTTCCATTGAGCTGTTGCTTCTCTACAGGAGAGAAAAACTTCATCTGTTCAGTCAGACACTGTAACGAGCTACAATAGCCTTGATCTGGGATGAGGTGTTTGGGTGATGTTCCTTGACGGTACAGAGAGTGATGGCATGCGCAGTGCAGAGTGTGTGTGTGTTCGGAACCAAGGCGTTGGGGATATTGTGTGACTCACCATGGAACAGTGCTCCAGGAACATCTTGAAGGCTTTACACATTGGATTTTGAGTTAATTTTTGGTTGTTGTACATTTAGGAATCTCTTACTGTTGCCAGGTTTTCTTGGGACCCTATTTAGGATAACAACACCCAGGGCAAGAAGCTGTGCTCTTTGGGTATGTTGATTAGACCGTGGCCCAAGCCTGGAGAGATGGTGAAGGGGGATCAGGAACTCAAAGACAGCTTCAGCTACATTGCTTGTTTGAGGACAAAACTAGAAATCAAAACAACAAAAATAAAGCTATGTTGTAGGATGCCCTTTTAGCCTAGTACTGGGCAAGAACCTCTGATTTGAGATTTTTCTTCATTTCTTGAGAAAGGATGCCAGCTGATGGCACATGACTGTAAGAAACGTGGGGTGTCCAGGTTTCTCTTGCTTGCTATTCAGCACTTATGGGACTGAGTTAGAACTGTTAGGCACATTGGATCTTGGTTAGCCTGGGGCAAGACAATGTTTCTTGAATCTCTTTTGGAGCATTGGTTCCTGTGGAGGCAGAAAGCCTGGGAGTATCCTAAGATGTTTCCTTGTTTTTCCTAAAGGTCCTTGGTGACTCTCGGAACTTCTAATTATCCAATGGGAGAAATGGCCGCTGTCTGCAAAAGGCCCACTTCTTGCCCAGCTACTTGCCATTTGCTCTCTGCCCTGAGGCACCCTGATACTCCTCAGATACTCCAGGCACAGCTCTGCCTCAGGAGTGATGTCTGCCTGTGCCCTCTGCCCAGGCCACTCCCTACCTACCCACATCCATAGGCTAATTCTTCTGCTTTGAGGCTGTATTTCCACTTGACACTCCTTCCCCCTTATTTCTTTATGTATTTACTTTGTTTTCAATGTCTGTCTTTATCTAAAATGTGAATTCCTGACAGTTTATTTTAAAATAGTTTGTTATTTTAAATTGACATGTAATTATACTTATTTGTGGGGCACATGTGACATTTATACACATGTATATGATGCTTTGAGATCAGAATAGAGTAATTGGAGTATCCGTTTCCTGGCATGAATATTACCAAAGAAATTATGATGTCATTTATCATTTATTTGTGTTAGGAGCATCAAAGCTCACTCTCTACAAGCGATTCTGAAATTTACAATTAGCTGTTGTTGACCCCAGTTATCCTTTTATGACAAAGGACAATATTCTTGCTATTCACCTGCATCAGGTAAGATTCTAATTTTTTGATGTTGAAGGCTGCTGCATTTGTACCATTTAGTACAGCAGCTGAAACTTGGTAGGTGCTCATTAAATATGTAGTGAGTGAATGGATTAATTAGTATCTTGACCTGGCACACTGTCTATTTATTTTCCTAAGAAGCATATTCTTTCGTGGTGCTGAGGACCAAACACAGAACTTTGCATAGTATGGTAAGTCATCTAACCCTGAGCTCTGTCCCACCCAGACATTTTCTTTCTTTGCTTGAGATTTCTAGCTACAACTATAATACCTACCTTTTACCACATCTGAGGACTTCTGAGGGAAGCACCCTGCTCCACCCTACCCACCCTCTGCAGAAAAGAACCCCCAGGATGACAGCACCTGGGAAAGATCATCCCCAGTTCCCTGGGCACAATGAGTGGAGAAACTGTCGCTATCACACTCTGAGGGCGGTGGTGCTGCTGAGGTCTGGCTGATCAGTGTGGCTACTCTCCCAGGACTTGGTTCCATCCTGACTTGACTTTTTTCCTGGGCAAGCTGATGACTCTGTCTGGTCTTTCATTTTCTCATTTTGATAGTGAGGATAATAAAAATGCCCACCTCAGAGGGTTCTTGTGAAGCTGAAATGAAATGAAATGACGGATTCGAGAGTGACACAGATCCCTGCGGTCACAGACAGTTTCTCATTTTCTCACTCCCCCTCATAGCCAGGCAGCCTGTGGTTCAGGTGGGCACACAAACACTGAGCACAGCACTCTGGGAAGCTTGGTCTGGTGCCCTATCACTTCCCCTGAAGGCTTAAGGTGTTCTGAATTACCAGGGTGAGGGGCTGAGGCGATGTCTCAGTGGGCAAAGTTCTTGCTGCTTAAACACGAGGAAATGAATTCTGTTCCTAGCAGCCACGTGAAGTCAACACAGCAGTACACATCATATCTACAACCCCAGTTCTGGGTAGGGAGGAATACAAGTGTCGGGAGGACGGGGCTTGCTGGCCAGCTCATCTAGCAATATGAAGCCAGATGTTTTTGATTTTGGTGGCAGCTTCCCACCAAAGTGTCTGTGTGTAGGCTTTGGTAGGGGTGATGCAGCCACTGAGCACCAGAGGGCAGGGGTCCACCTTGATGAGGCCATTCCTACATGGGCAGCATCGTGTTTCTTCTGCCAGCCTCTAGGAACCCACATCCTGGCTGGAGTTAGCTTATAACGAGTCTGGCCTGGCGACCGGTGATGTGTGTAGGAGGGCTGGGGGTCGAGGCTGACCTCGCTGGGCCACAGGAATGTGGACAAGAGTCTTTTGAATTTGTGGGTGTCTGTTTTGGTTACAGTCTCCCCTTCCTTGTTCATACAGTCAGAGTTGATCTGTGGATGCTTCTGACAATGCTGAGAGAGGTTAAGACCCAGCACACTTAGGAAAACAAGACTGGCTGCAGCTGGGAGAGGCTGTGTTGGCTGAGAGGGTGATGGGTTCACCTGTGGCCATGTGCTCAGGAAAGCAGGACAGAAAGTGGTAAAGATGTCAGTTAAGAGAGTATGCACGGCAGCCAGTAAAGAGGAGAGTTGGATTTGGCTTTTCCTCAGGCAGACCTCTCATGGGCTTGCCTATGCCAGCCTGGAGCTTTCTATTCCAGGTGGGGGTTGTAGAGCCCTGGGCGGCTCCTCTGTGTGAGTTTCTCTGCCTGGTGCAAACGTCCAGGCATCTGTGCCTGTCGGCCTGCGTGTCAACATCCATAGCTGCTCGTTGAGCACAGCACCACACGTCTGTGTAGTCCACTTCCCTTGGCCATGCAGCCATGGATGGCTGGTGCTTGGACACTTAGAGGGCGACAGGCACATATGATCAGTGCCGCCTTGGCCTGACAACGTAAGCTAGACACTGTCTATGACACAGGCTGTGACATGCATCACCAAGCTGCCTTGGTGCTCGGCACAGTTTTGTGAGCATTAGGGAGCCCTGATGAACTGAAGAGGGCCAATATGTAGTGGAGGACAATTGGGGGTGTCAGGTATCTTGTGTTTCTAGGGTGATACGAACATGAAGAATATTTTGTTTTTTTTTTTACTTTTGGCTTTGAAATGGTTTACTGTTTTGTAAGTAGTTCACAAAATTATATATATTTCGAGACAGGGTTTCTCTGTAGCTTTGGAGCCTGCCCTGGAACTAACTCTTGTAGACCAGGCTGGTCTCGAACTCACAGAGCTCCACCTGCCTCTGCCTCCCAAGTGCTGGGTTTAAAGGCATGCACTGCCACCACCTGGATCACAAAATATGATATTCTTGCTGGAACAAATTTCATTTGAAAAGTAAGCTCCCTACCTCCTTATCTTCCTCTCCAAAGGGAATAAAGGAACTTCCTGGGCATGCATCATGGATACACGAGTATCTGAAACCCTAGACATAGCACAGTACACAAATAGGCAAGACGATGTTGCCTGTATTTTAAAAAGATTTGTTTTGTTCTGTGTTTGTGCATGTTTGCATGAATGCCCCCCCGTGTGTGTATGTGTCTGTGTGTCTGTGCAGGCTCCAGAGGAAGTCAGAGGAGGGTGTTGGTTCCCCTATAGTGCTGGGAACAGGACTCCAGTCCTCTGAAGAGCAGCAAGGGCACTTAACTGCTTAACCATGATGTCTGCAGCCCCACCCGCACTATTTTGAGACCTTTCTGACTTGGACTTCTGGGCTCAGCTCCGCGTCCCTGGCTTGTTTGTCTCCCCTTCTCCATAATTGCTGTTCCGCATCCCATCAGTTGGACAACTGTGGTCTTTGTCTTTTTCGCTGGTTCAGCAACATCTCGTTTCTTGCTGGCGCACAATGCCATGGTGCACCCCTGAATAGACATCTCTGTGAGCATATGTCTCTGGGGTGAGTTGCTGGATTACAACAACACTCTTTTCAAAGTAGAAGATCAGAAGAAGGTGTTGAGCCACCAGTTACCAAAATAAGGCAGCGGGAGAACAAGCCCTGTTCTTGTTTTTCTCCAGGACTCAGAGGATGAGGACTTTGGGGGTGCCATATTGATGAGGAGACACATCACCAGGCAGAAAGTTAAATACAACACACAAAGCCTGAGAACCAGATGAGGCAAATCAAGGATTCTCTGGTCTGAAGTAGCTGGGAGAGAAACAGGTTCAAGACAGTCACTGTAGTAGCATTGCAGGTGGTGAGGAGAGGTGGTCCCTGTGTGTCCTACCCTTAGGGACCACATCTCTTTATGATGGTGGAGCCAAACTGACATGAGGTGCCAGAGGAGCAGACTGAGGTCTCACACATGGCGGCCCTGTGCTAAGGACTGACGTAAACACACAGATCTAGACCAAACTGAGTAGCCCAGGCTCAGCACCTGGACACATGGGGAGCTAATGTAGGGAATAGAATCAAAACATGTCCAAGGACGGTTAGAGCTAGTCTAAGCTGAAACAACAGGCTGCCTCTATGGGCTGTGGCAGGAAAGGTGCTGAGCTCTGGGCCACGCACTGGGGAATGTCTTGGGCCAGTGGTCACATGAACGTCAAGTCCTGACGGAAGGCATGGGCTTTGCCTTGCTGCGCCTGGAGGCTTACCAGAGACCCTGGGTTCAGCGTCACCGATGGTTCGCAAACAGATGACGTGTCCTGCGGAAGAAGACTAAAACATTCGCTGTGGAGCTACTCTGTGCCAGGCCCAGCCTGCTCCTCATCACAGTCTCACAGCCATTCAGCAGGGTGGGCCTCTGCCAGCAGTGCCTCTAGGCTCCAGCTGCCAGTGAGGATTTAAATCGCAAACACTTATTCTCATCCTCCTGGCTGTCCCCCCCCCCATGAGCTACAGGTGGGTGTGTTCTGGGCACAGTGCCCTGGCATGCAGAGGGAGGCAGGGGATGGGTAGGGTAGTATCTGAGGGTATGCTGGAGTTTGAAGGGGAGGCATTTTCTGACTGTCATGCCTTCTTATATTCTCTCTGCCTCTTGTCACCCCATGTTCATCATTTACACTGGGTCAGTCACAACGCAGAGCCAACAGGCTGGGGCCTTAGGCTTTCTTACTGTTAGGAGAGTCATATGGCTCTCTGGCTTTGCCAGTGTCACTGTCAACTCTTATCCTTTAGATTGGATTCTGCTAGGCTCTGGGAAATTCCCACTTTTTAGTTGTAGGAAAATAAGCATGTCACACCTAGGTACATAGATCAGCTGTGATGCATGCACGCAGATTGCTCTATAACCATCACTCTCACCTGTCTCTGGAAGTTTCTGCTTTTGTCCAACTGATACTCAGCTGCTCGGTTCGGGCCCTGGCGTCTGCTGTTCTCTTTGTCTCTATGCATGTGACTGTCCTAGGCTCCTGCGCTGACATTGGTTCAATCCTCTCCTGATTGACTGAAGTGGGCCTGCCTGGGCACCAGGTGATGCAGATCCCTTGCTGGCACATGGGGGTCTCGGGATGGGGGACCAGAGGCTAGGAAAGGATTTGGAATCATATTTGTTCTTTTATCACCGGCTTCTTTCATGTAGCATAATCCTCTGAAGCTTCATCCATGTTGCGGTATGTGCCAGCTCCTTTTAAAGATGGGCCACACCCCACTCATTCATCTATCCTGCCATGGACACTTAGGGTGCTCCAGCCTTCTGCCTACTGAGCTTTCTTAGTCCGTTGAGAGTGTATCTCTAGAGCCTCTTGGGTGACTATGTGGAAGTGCTCTATGTTGGTGTACATGTGTGCACCGTGGGTTTACATGCCACATCTCTTAGAAAGCATCCACTCATTCCTCAACATGCCTTCAAACTCTCTTTTCTTAAACTCATTTCCTGCTTATATCTTCCAAGGCCCTTCCTCCAGAAGTTCAGGCCCCTTTGTATATCCGATGTGGGCCTTAGACCCATTCCCCACTCTTCCAACTTTTCTCATCTCTCCTGTGTCCCAGTGATGCAGGGGTATCAGCTGGAGCTCAAGCATGGAAAATAAATCCGAGAGATTTATTCCATCTCTCAGAGGAGAAGATCTAGAATGGAAATCCTGGCAGATATTAGCACAGGTGAGGTGGAAGCACCCAGCTAACTCCAGGCTGGTGCCAACATCTTCGTGTTGGAGGGATGAGTGGAAGAAATGGTCTAGAACCAGGACCACATGGAAAGAACTGAAACCTCATAGAAGGGTCACCTCAAGGGGGCTGACAGCATGAGGAAGACCTAGCCACAGTCCTAGGCACTTAGAGTGACAGTGAAGTGCTTGGCTTCTTCCCTCTTCATGTGGTATTTTTACTTTCTCATTGATGGTTGTAACTGGATGGTAGCTGAGTTTAGGGTGGGGAGTTTTATTTTTTCTTTCTTGGAGCAGAAAAATCAGCATTTCACAGGGGAAGCCAGGGGATAGATGTAGGGTGCACTAGCCGAGACTTCTGTTCCCAAGGACTTGCTTTCCAGCTCCTGCTTTGCCCTCCCCAAGTGCCTTACTGCCCGTTCCTCTGACATCTAGACTCCTTGTTTGAAAGCCTTATACTTCCAGCTCCCTGCTAGACAGGCTGTCTTTCCTCTGAGCTCCACAGTCCTTTCTGTGTGTCTAACACCGGGTCACTGGGTTATAATCACCACATATATACACACACACCTCTGGGCATAAATCTCTTGTGGGGCATAAATCATAAATCTTGTGCTCATGACTGAAACCCTGACACTGTACGCTGGACCTTGTGCGTACAGCCCTCAGCAGAAGCCACTGTGTGAGGTAACAGATGGGATGGAGATAGGGGAAGTGAGATGTTCAAAGGTCTGGAGAATGTGTGAGTGTGTGTACATGCGTGTGCACACGTGTGCTCGCACTCACGCATGCATGCTCACGCTCACACACCTGTGTATTCCCATACACTTCAGGTGCCTGTGGTAATTAAATTCAGAGGCACAGATAAATGTACTCTGTGGCTAGCTATGAATCTTGCTAACAGTCACGAAGAAAGATCAATAAATTTGTCTCCATTCTAAGCTGACATAGATAACTGGAGGGCCAAGTGCAGCTCAGGGTGAAATTCTTTGCATGCTTCCCTATTTCCCAGGCTCACATGGGGCAAGGAGGTTGGGGGAGGCGCACCATGTACCCTGCAAACCTATAGGATAGGGCTGGGACCTGTGGTGTACTTGGGACTTCCTTGAGCCCTCAGATCTTCTTGTTGTACCCAAGGACCCTGAGTACACCTGACTGCAACACGGAGCCCTGTCCCAGCTTCACCTGGACTCTTGCACAGGACACAGACCCACAGCAAAGTCAGAGAGTTAAATGAGATCCATGCTATGTCTAGCACTGTGCCTAGCACACTTGGGTTCAGTGCTGTTATTAGTTTGCCCCCCCCCAACAGAGTTGCAGTTGTGGGTGGCAGATGGTGGGTGTAGTGAATATGTGTCCCACAGCCACAGGTTAGTTTTGCTAGCCTGCTGGTGCCCCAAGAGCCAGAGGACTACTCTAAATGCTTGTCCCCATTGTCCCCAAACATCATGGCTTAGTTAGCAGAACAGGTAGCATGGGCAGCTTGGTAGGGTGGGAGATGTGGCAGGCCAGGCTTTGCAGGTCTCTCTTATTGGGCTGCAGCTTTCATTTTCCATGTGGGTTTCTTCTTGGCAGGGGGTGGGGTGCTGGGGGAACTGGTTTCCCCCTAGGGGTGGTAGCTGAGTCCTTGTGAACCTAAGTATAGCCACTGGCACAACAGAACAGACGTTCTACCCATGTGAGGCTGTCTGCCCCTGCCCTCCATGAGCGACCTTGCAGGGGCTTGGTGTAGGGGCTGGAGTAGGGTTTAGATCCAGGTAGGCTTTTCTGTTTCCTGCCTAGGTGCCACTGAGTTATCCTTTTATCCGTGCAATGAGGAATGGATACCCCATTTGCTCTAGCACACGTAGGGGTCACACACTCATTCCTCTGTTTACTTTGTTGTGTTGTCACTTGGTGTGTATATGTCACTTATCATTGTTCCTAGATCATTTTCTCTTCTAGGCTCTGCAAAGGATGGGCAGGGCCTGGAGTCCTGCTGTCTCTACCTACCTAGCCTGTCTCTGTTCTGCCAACCACCCAACCACTGGGCCATGGGTGTGGCTGTTCCTCTGGGTTGGGGCTCATTTCCCTTCTAGTAGTTAGGCTGAGGGGGTGATCCTCTTGGCACTGACATCTCTAGCCATGTGTCTTATTTAGCAGCTGTGACAAGAAGCTCTGTAGGAGATGGGTGGTGGGGGCTTCTTGAATTATTCCTCCCCTGGAGCTGTTGTATGGAAATGAACCGATAATGGCCAATTCTGTGTGCAGATCAGCTTCAGGCTTAGCTTAGTTGAACAGGTGTAGTGATAGGGGAGCGCGCAGGCCTGCTTTTCGTCCCGCCCGGCTCCCACAAGGCTAGCTTATACCCCG